>CAUYRH010070358.1:0-15647 GCA_963574655.1 Perodicticus potto
TCAAGAGTTTTCCCTGCACTTTCTTCTAGTATTTTTATAGTTTCATGTCTTAAGTTTAAATCTTTAATCCAGTGAGAGTCTATCTTAGTTAAAGGTGAAAGGTGTGGGTCCAGTTTCAGTCTTCTACAGGTCGCCAGCCAATTCACCCAGCACCATTCGTTAAATAGGGACTCTTTTCTCCACTGAATGTTTTTAATTGGCTTGTCAAAGATCAAATAGAGGTAAGTAGCTGGGTTCATCTCTTGGTTCTCTATTCTGTTCCATATATCTACCTCTCTGTTTTTGTGCCAGTACCATGCTGTTTTGATCACTATCAATTTATAATATAGTCTGAGGTCCTCCTGCTTTATTTTTATTTTTGAGTAGTATCTTGGCTGTTTGAGGTTTTTTCTGATTCCATATAAAATGATGTATTATTTTTTCGAGATCTTCAAAATATGCCAATGGAACTTTAATAGGGATTGCACTAAAATTTTATATTGCTTTGGGTAGTATAGACATTTTGACAATGTTGATTCTTCCCAGACATGAGCATGGTATGTTTTTCCATTTGTTAATATCTTCAGCTATTTCTTTCCTTAGAGTTTCATAGTTCTCTTTATAGAGATCTTTTACATCGTTTGTCAGATAAACTCCCAAATATTTCATCTTCTTTGGCACTGCTGTAAATGGAATAGAGTTCTTGACTGTTTTCTCAGCTTGGCTATTGTTGAAAAGGCCTATATCAAGTTCTGAAATAACATCAACTTTTTATACAAAATCTCCCTAAAAAGAAGAGCCTGGCACCTAAAGGCTTCACATCAGAATTCTACCAAACCTTTAAAGAGGAACTAGCACCTATATTACTCAACCTTTTCCAAAATATAGAAAAAGAAGGAATACTACCCAACACATTCTATGAAGCAAACATCACCTTGATCCCAAAAACAAGAAAAGACCCAACAAGAAAAGAAAATTATAGACCAATATCACTAATGAATATTGATGCAAAAATATTCAACAAGATCCTATCAAACAGAATCCAGCAACACATCAAACAAATTATATACCATGACCAAGAGGGTTTTATCCCAGGGTCCCAAGGCTGGTTCAATATATGTAAATCTATAAATACAATTCAGCACATAAACAAATTAAAAAAGCAAAAACCATATGATTCTCTCAATTGATGCAGAAAAAACTTTTGATAACATCCAGCATCCCTTCGTGATCAGAACACTTAAGAAAATGGGTATAGAAGGGACATTTCTTAAACTGATAGAGGCCATCTACAGAAAACCTACAGCCAATATCGTATTGAATGAAGTTAAATTGAAATCATTTCCACTCAGAACAGGAACCAGGCAAGGTTGCCCATTGTCTCCACTGCTCTTTAACATAGTAATGGAAGTTTTAGTCATTGAAATTAGGGAAGAAAAGGCGATCAAGGGTATTCATATAGTATCAGAAGAAATCAAACTTTCACTCTTCACAGATGATATGATTGTATATCTGGAAAATACCAGGGATTCTACTACAAAACTCTTAGAAGTGATCGAGGAATATAGCAGTGTCTCAGGTTACCAAATCAACACTCATAAATCTGTAGATCCCAAGTTCTTATTCTTCCTTAAACCGTTGCTCCTCTACTTCCATCCTTCCAAGTGACTGCCTTCCCTGGAGCCTGCAACATTTATGTGATTGCCATCTTTCTCCCTTATCCCAGCCATTTGTAAGGGGAAGGCTCTGATCAATAAATTCACCATGAGATATAAAAGACTAATAAAGTTTAATAACTTCCTTCTCCCAGGAGGATTTGCATTTGAACAGGGGAATAGCAGCCCAGGCAATAGGAATTAGACTGTAATGGTACAATTTCAGGCACCATAAAGCAGCTGAAGGAGGAATATTTTGGCGGGTAGGAGGACCTCCCAGCACCCCTGGGGCAACTCTACTAGAAGCAACCTCTCCCAAGGACAGATGGCTGGTCAAGAGGGGGCAGAGAAAGCACACCTGTGCCCTCATCTCCTCCTAAAGCTGCATTCCCACCACCCTCCTGTAGGGTCATCTTTCCTGCTTGCACCACCTTATTTTCTCATTTGTCTTTGCTTCAGTCTTCCAACATTGGCCAGATCCTACTATATAACTGAGGACCTTCTATCTGTATCAAAGACCCAGTGATTGCTTAGGGTCAGGGGCACAGCACCAAAGCCAAGATGCTGGGGCCCCCTGTTGCCCCCAGGTAACCCTTCGGCAGATCTCTTCCCTATGACATAAGACTAGTACCATTACTTACAGTTAAAGATTAAATGAGCATCTGTGTGCAAAGTTACATAATAATTGCTTGGCAAATGTTTGATATTATTATTACAATATTGGCATCTGTATATTCCAAGAGCCTGTAGTGCAGAAGCAGAGATATGCATGTAAGCAAATAAATCCAAGGCATGCTGGAACTTTCTCTTCTTGTTACAGGGTAACCAGAGAGCAAAACCATGCTGCTGAGGTAGTTAACTCTGATGAAGGGTAATGAAAGGAAAGGTCCAAAGGACAGTAAGTCTAGTGTCAACAGAGCAAACCAGAAAGCAGGATGGAGATAGATTTCACAGGACCCTGAATTCCAGGGAGCAGTCAAGGTCTTCTTAAACAGGCACGATGTCTGTGTTGTGAGAAAACAGTTCTGACAGCGTAGGAGGTGAACGTGTAGCAAGAGGGCAGTGACGTGACTATTTGTGAAGAACGCAGGTCATACGTGGGACAGTTGATGGATGCGAACGCGGGTGGACAGGCATCTGCCGTGAGACTGCAGACCTCTCTCATCATACTGCATGAAACATCATCCTCCAAAGCATTCATATAAAGACTTGAGAGGGGGGTGGTCTCTATTTATAACATTTGTCAGGGCTTGGTTGTGTTCTGGGAAGTTCCCACTCCTTCTGGCTCTGCTTGTGTTGGGCTTTTCCTTCTGAAAGTGACACATCACAGACCTTTCACCTTCTCTTCACTCTTGATCTTACCCATCATTTATGAGAATCTCAATGAAATGACTTTTGGGCCAATATATGTATTTTTGAAGTGCCATCTAGAAGGGATACTTTCTTTGTGTGTTTTCCTTTGTCACTCTCAGGACACTCCCTTCTGCCTCAGCAAACCTTCCTTGGGAGTCTGGGGGAACTTATACAAATAGCCACTGCCTCTATTACTCCCAGAGGATGGGCACATCAGTTCCTGTCATGCTTCTCTGAGGCCATTGCCCTGCAGGGGCATGGGACCCAGGGCGAGGCATGCAGCAGCCTGCAGGATGTGAATAGGGAGTTCAAGGAAGATTTGGACCAGCCATGTCCCCTTTGTCCTCCTGGTTCTCCCCCAAGGAATGCAGTGATGGGCCTGGGAGATCTATGCGGGGGGATGAGATAAGGAGTCTGTCTCTATAGCAACATAGGAGGCTCCCTCCATGGTGCATAGCACCCTGGAAAACAAGGGGCCAAAACCTAGCAAGTGGCTTACACTTGTGGTCCCTAACTCCCAGCTGTGGGCAAGCACTGCTCTGTGGCTTTAGGAACTGAGCTGCACACTATCACCACCTGAACTCTGCCTCCTGAGGAGCTCATCCCCCCAGCTCCAGAAAAATTGTCTTCCATAAAACTGGTCCGTGGTGCCAAAACAGTTGGGGACTGCTGGCTTACGCAATGCCACCAGACTGAGGACAACTAGTGGGCAAATGCTGGCACCTATGCACATTTGGGTCCCTACGTCTTAGTTTCTCAAAGCCTGGTAGAGGGCAGGAATCTAATAATAAAATGAGATCATTAGAAAGTGGGGGCATGGTGGGAAAACATCAGCACCTATAGGTTGGGTCAGTAATGACTTTCATGCACTGGCCCAACGTCTGAGTCTGTTCTGACCAAAGGAAGGCAATAAATTAGGCACCTTGGCCTGCTAGGACATCAGATCTGATATATCTAATATATCCTTATAGGCCAAGTTTTGATATCTCTAGGGAGAGTCCCAGGCACGTGGTGTTTAAGCCCCCTGGGTTTTGACCTGTCCTTTCTGGACTTAACTAGTCCCCATGACTGGCAGCTTTTTTTGTTTGCTATCTGGCTATTTGGGTCCCTCATGAGCCTGGGGGCCTACTCTCATCCTTAGCCTTCTTGCTGAGACCATGAATCTTTTTCTAAACTAAAAAAAAAATGGACTTGACCCTGCCTACCACCATTCTAGCTTACAAAACAAACCATCAGCCTCATCTGGCAGAGCACAAATTCCCATCTTAAATAGGCTTCTGTTTCCTCCAGTGTTGATGTTGGTTTTTATAGATACTGGTGACAGCCCAGTCAAGCCTGGGCTACTGGGAGTCCAGCCCTGCTCACCCAGGGACCCATCTGGGACCCAGCCCCACTCACTGTCAGGGACCTTTAGGGAGGCATAGAGCAGACAGGGAGAGTCCTGGGGAGCCTTGCGCCTCCCCCACCCCCTCAGCCTGGAGGATCCATCCCTCAGAAGGGAGCAATAATGGAGTTTTTATTGCTTCTGCTTCATTGCATTTGATCCTAATGCCAGGAGGTTATTGTTCAGATTTTTTTTCAGGTCAATGCTAATTAACTTTATTAATGCATTTTTGTGAAGGGAAAGCAATAGAGCTGAGCTCTGCTCATATCTATTTGGCCCTTACCATCAGGTGCCATTGGACTTGGCACTATGTAGAAGCTGGAGCTAAGGGGCAGTGACCTTTTAGATAGACCAGAAAATTGGGAATGGGACCCACAGGTTCAGGGCAGTGCTATCTCCTAAGGAAAGGGAAGACAAAGAAGAGAAAACACCATCAAAAAGATGAAGGCAAATAAACACCTATGGGCAAAAAGGATGGAAGGCCAGAGCATTATCTGGAAGGAGCCTCGAGACAGAGAGGATTGCATTCAAATCCCTTCTCCTCTCCAGACCTGCTATGTATGCATTTGGCCAGTCCCTGAGTTTTAGTTTTTCCTCCACAAAATACTTGCCTCAAATTATTGCTAGAAGGATAAGCATTCATGAAAATGCAAAATTATAGTACTTAACTTGTAGTAAGTTCTCAACATATGCTAGCTGAATTTTAATGGGATCTGTGTGTCTGAGGTGTGTGGGTATATAGGTTCATTCCTTCTTTCTTTAGATAAGTGTTCATTCATTAGCTGCTCTATTCCAGGTGTAACAGTAACTGAGGATACAGCACACACCAAAAGACATAGACCTTAGTATTCTGGAAGGTGGTAAGTACTGCTCCAGAAATATGTCATACCAACATCTTCTTACCTTATTGTTGTTGTTGGACTTTATTTAAGTGCTACCTTCCCAGGTGGATTTTTGACTTTGCAGGGAAGGGCTCATGTCTTAGACCCCTTGGTGTCACCACTTTGAGCCTCCAATGGGTGCGTTATACACCCTCAGTGGAAATGGACAGACTCCCTTCTACCAACCCCAGAGCAGAAATAGAGACAGAACTTCTGAAGAAGGGACCCAAGTGACACTTCTAGAGTAGGATTCAAGATCCCTTTCATGAGGCCCTGTCTTTGGGGGTGGCCCTCTGCCCCCCTGACCAGGCTCATTTCCATAAAGTTAACCCACAGAAGCCCAGAGATGATCCTCTCATCTCCAGAGAAGTGGGTATAAGGCCCATCCCAAGGTAAGAATCACCACATTCTCTCCCACAGGATCAGGACTGAGGTCAAAGTTTATATTTTTGAAAGTTAGGATCCCACCATGTCAGAAGAGATTAACAGCACTCAGGTTTGAGAGCCTGTAAGTTCTCCCAGGCCATGGGTGACACACACCTGGAAGTGGTTCCCTGGGAGGCACTCGGGAGTCTAATTTACAACCAGGAGCGTGAGGAAATTGACATCCTTCTCAGCCCTGAGAGGAGGAAAGGAGAGGGCTTTGGAGGGCTAGATGAGTGGGTGTGAGGAAGGTCCCTGAGGATGACGGGGCACGCTTTACTAAAGGAGAATCCAGACATAGTGCACCTGTGGTGAACGGGATCCGAGGGCTAAGAAGAGTTCTAGGTCACTGTATAATTCCTTTTCTGGTTAAGAGAAAGTACAGGATAAGGGTTTGAGGGTTTATCAGTCATCACAGTAGGCACATTCTCAATAATGTACCTCCCTTAAAAAATACAGCCACTTGGCTGAGCCTATAGCTCAGTGAGTAGGGCACCAGCCACATACACCCAGGCTGGTGGGTTCGAACCCGGCCCAGACCAGCTAAAACAACAATGACAACTGCAACAACAAAAAAAAAATAGCAGGGCATTGTGGTGGGCGCCTGTAGTCCCAGCTACTTGGGAGGCTGAAGCAAGAAAATCTCTTAAACCTAAGAGTTAGAGGTTGCTGTGAGTTGCGACGCCACGGCACTCTACCAAGGGCAGCATACTGAGACTCTGTCTCAAAAAAAAAAAAAAAAACATACAGTCACTAGATTCCTGAAATGTAATTCTGTACAAACTATCCCCAGACCCAGACCGCATGCACCAGGAGGGTCTGTGTGAGAGTGTAAGCCCGCCCCACACCACACCCCTTACTATGCGCTGGGGAGGAAACAGCCATCGGGGGCTCTGCCGCAGTTATTTCCATTGTTTTGTTTTTTACTTTTTGACAAATACATAAATAATAAAATAGTAATAAAAACTCCATTACGGTTTGCCCGCTGACATGGAATGACTCATCTCACTCATCTCGGTAATTCCTCTTCCATTTCCCAAGTGGTTCCATAGATCACAAAACAGATTAAATGTCCTTGTCTGCAATTCGGAGCATTTGTGCAGCTGAGGACTGATAAGGACACCGAAATGCTGGGCGCTGCTGAATGACCAGCTGCAATGTGGGGAAAGCACTCTGCTTCGTGGTCAGACACACTGGGTTGAAGTCCCAGCTCTGCCATTTCTCCCCTACCTAACCTAACCCACGTGCTCACCAGGACTCTATGAAATCACCTTCGCCCATTGCAAATTTCTCTGTGTGTTAATAAGTAACTGTCCGAACCCTCCCCCTGCACCTCTAAAAATTAACAATATTGACCTGGGGTCCCCTGTTTGATTTCAAAAATCCCCTTAGAGGTGTAATATTCCAGTTATTTGTTTGTTTAAATTAAATCTATTGAAGATTAATTACCATGAATTCTGACAAAAAAATTCAAGACACCCTTAGGGCATCTGAGAATCTAACCTAAGAAGATTAAAAGCCTCTGAAATCTTGCCGATATAGATAATAAGCCCTCGTATTTGTACAGGAATTTTACTTTTAAGACACATTCTCATGTAGTTGGTCCTCTGGACTCACTGTGCTGAGAAGGCTGGAGTGGAGGACACAGGCGAGCCTCAGAGCTGGCTTAGCCCCAATGTCCCCTTCAAGTAGAGTGTGTCCTGGGGTGTCTGAGCCAGGGTGGAATCAGGTCTGACTCTGACTCCAATAGACAACGCTTGTGACATGTGGGCGTCCTGTGCTGGCCCTGGCCTGGCACTGCACTATTTTATAGCAGGTGGCACCATAGCGTGGGCACATCCTGGTGGCAGGTTTGTTCACAAAAGGACCCTTGGACATGCACCACCCACTACCCTCTGGTTTCAGACACCTACGTACACCTCCTAGACAACTCCCTACATGAGTCAGAGAAGATCTTTTCCTTCAAATTCTACCACTCTCGCCCGCCAACCCCGCCACACACTCCATTTTTGTCTCCGTGTCTTTGAGTTATATTTTTGGAAGTGGAATTTCTGGATAAGAATACGTTTAAGGCTCTTGATGGAAATATCCCAATTGCTTTCACTAACTGACTGTGTATGAGAGTGTCTGTCTCACACCCTTGGCGGGACGGAGTACCATTTGTGTGGAGGGAAGTTGGGGGGGGAAGAATCTTAATTAGGGCACTAGGGGGAGGGGAAATGTCAAAACAAATCTAATCTCCTGAGATTAAAGAGTAAGATGTTACCAATAGGCAGCATTTTTCTGGATTAATAATGTTATTAAATAATTATCTTTTGGTGAGACCCACGTCATTTTTCTAGATCAGAGAGTGGGGGAAGTGTACCTGGGCTGAAGGGGGACAGAATTCTTTCCCCTCCGTGCTTCTCTGTCTCCCACCTGAGAAGCATCACAATGGGGAAGTCGAGGCAGTACCGTTACTGTCAAGTCTCTCGTCTTAGGCTCCATCTTTCAGGACTCATTTAATACAGAAAATTTTGATTAACTACAAAGTGAAGAGATGTGTTTTCTGGAGATTTAATTTTCTGATTAACAGAACGTTTATTTTATTATTTAATGTATGCTGATGAAGTGCTTGTGCTGTGGCCAGTACTGTGCTGATCACGTTGCAAATATTAACTCATTTATGCCTCACAGAAGACCTCAGAATAGATCCTAGTATACCCTGCTTGAAAAACAAGTAAATGGAGGTACCTCTGTGGAGTTCCGGGCCCAAGGTCACATGGCTGTTAAGAGTGGAGCCAGGTGTTGAATCAGCCCTTAGGCAGCAAGGCCCGTGCATGTTACCAGCTTCACTAGGCTGTACCTAACACACTTTGTTTCAGTATAAAACCCTCACTATTGAAAAGCTTTAAAAATTTCTATGAACACTTCAGCTAGTGAGATAAAGAGAATAGCTGCTTCCATGACTCACAATTGTGAATTGGGAAGCAATAAACGTTCTCGTGCAAATAGCTTTCTTCTAAAATGATTTTTGGTCGTCTGAGGATATACCTGGTAGAGGACTTGCAGGATCCAACCGCAGGTCTACTTTTAGTTTCCTAAGAGCTCTCCCAATTTCTTTCCAAAAAGGACACATTAGCATGCATTTCCACCAGCAGAACATCCACACCAACATCTACAGTTGTGGGATTTTGTGATGTGGGCTAATCTTACTGGAGTGAGGTGATATCACAAAGTGGTTTTGATTTGCATTTCTCTGATGATTAAAGATGATGAGCATTTTTTCATGTGTTTGTAGGCCATGTGCCGATCTTCTTCAGAGAAGCTTCTGTTCAAGTCTCTTGCCCACAATGAAATGGGGTCATATGGGGTTATTTGTTCTTTTCTTATTAATTAGTTTGAGTTCTCTGTGATTAACGAATTGTGGTATATGTATACCAAGGAATATTATGCAGCCATAAAAAAAGATGGAGACTTTACATCTTTTTTTTTTTTTTTTTGCAGTTTTTGGCCGGGGCTGGGTTTGAACCCACCACCTCTGGCATATGGGGCTGGCGCCCTACTCCGTTGAGCCACAGGCACTGCCTGAGACTTTACATCTTTTATGTTTATCTGGATGGAGCTGGAACATACTCTTCTTAGTAACATATCAAGAAGGGAAGAAAAAATATTCAATGTACTCAATACTATTATGAAACCAATATATAATTACCTACACTTTCGTATGAATGATAAAACACAACTATAGTCTAGAAAGAAGGAGGGAAAGGGAGGGCGGAGTGGGGGAAGGCCAGAGGAGGGAAAGTATTTGCTAGGACCTCACCTAATGGGCACAATGCAAGGGTACATGTCAAAACTAATAAGATTAGAGTACAAATGTCTTAACATAACAAATAAGTAAGTGAGGTAAAGGTTATGTTAACCAGTTTGATGTAAGCATTCTAAGTTGTATATAAAATCAGCACATTGTACCCCATAAAGGCATGAATGTACACATTTAGGATTTAATAAAAAAAAAAAGGGTCCTCATGGTGATGCCTGTGGCTCAGTGAGTAGGATGCCAGCCCCATATACCAAGGGTGGAGGGTTCAAACCCACCCCCAGCCAAACTGCAACAAAAAGCAGCCTGGCACTGTGGCGGGCGCTTGTGGTTCCAGCTACTCGGGAGGCTGCGGCAAGAGAATCACTTAAGCCCAAGAGCTGGAGGTTGCTGTGAGCCGTGACACCCTACTGAGGGTGACAAAGTGAGACTCTGTCTCTAAAAAATAATAAAATAAAAATAAAAAAAGTGTCTTCATGCCAAAATGAAAAAAAAAAAATAAATAAAGTAAAGAGAATAGAATGTCCCTGGGGTTGTTTGAGAGTCCTACAGGAACTGAAGTCATTTTGATGAGATTCTCCTGGTCCAGGTATACAGGCCCATGGATTGGCCAGAAACAAGTTCAGGGACCTGGGGAAGGCATGTCCTGAGCCAAGAACCCTACCCATCTGCGGAAATCAGTTCTTATTCTCTTCCATTTTCTACCAGACTGCAGCTATGAATTTGTGTTTGGAAAGAGAACAAGGTTTTGACATCTCCCCAAATCCCTGCTCCATCACTGGGTAACTTTCAGCAATTTTTATGTATCTTTTGTGAAGATACATATTTTTCTCATCTGTAATACAAATTATTGCAGTTGTAATGGTTAAAGCAATAATCCTTTTTAACCATCAGGAATTGGCAACCATTTTCTGTAACAGATCAGAGAGTAAATGATTGAGCTCTGTAGACCAACAGGTAAAATTCAGGATATTATGTAGGTACTTACACAACAAGAGGGAAAACAAATCTGTTGCTCACATAATTAAAGATATAATAATTACTAAGATATCCATATTAAAATACTAATAATGAGCATCATTTTTCTTAAATGCATGTCTATAATAAGAAAATGGAATTCTGTGGGGGGGAGATTTTATGATTTTAATCCCTTAATTGGGGTTAAAAGTTAGTTTTCCCCATCGTTAAATTGATTGCAAATGTTCATCTGTCAAAACTTCCTTAGTTTATAGGCCGTAGAGAATCAGAGAAAGCATCAGATTTGCCCTCAGGCCGTGGTTTGTTGGTCCTGACCTAAATCATGTCCTGGCACACTATAATTACTTGACAAATAATGTTTTCTTTTCCTTGAAATAGGCTGATGACTCTGGCTTGCTAGATGCCACTTGACTAAAATGGCAGCCCTGTGGTAGAGTGACAGTTTCAAAAACATCCTACGACTTCCTTCTCAGTCAGCAAGTCCTGTACCTGGCCCCAGCCCTCCCTCACCGTGGAAGCAGCAGCCTTGTTAAAGTATATCTGCATCTCAGTTCCTTGCATCTGGGAAATGAAGGCAGCAGCGTCCTTTGTGTTTTTACAACCCTGCCAAGCTAATGGTGAGAAGTGGGATTGGTATTCACAGTGGAGGAAAGAGGACGAATTATATTAAAATAAATATTGGTTGAGAAAGTATTTACAAAACACCTGTCCGATAGAAAGATTTTCTTCTCCAACATGTATAAAGAACTCTCAAAACTCAATAAATAAGAAAACAAATAACCCAACTTCAAAAGTGGGCAAAAGATTTCAGTAGATGTGTCACTGATTACAATAGAGGGGTGACAAAGAAGCAGTTAAAAAGGTGCTCCATGTCTCAAATCATTAGGAAAATTCAAATTAAAGCCTCCATGAGATATTGCTGCACACAGCTAACATTAAAAACAGGTATGATTTAGTAAAAAAAAAAGTAAGTAAGTGAACAATATCAGATGTTATTAAGGATCCAGAGAACTGAAGCTTTCATGTCTTGTTGGAAGGACTGGAAAATGGTATACCACTCTGGAAAACAGTTTGCCGGATTCTTACAAAGTTAAACAAGCATTTATCACATAACCCAGCAAACACCTTACCTATTTACCCAAGAGAAATGAAAACCTATGTTTACACAAACATTCATACACGAATGGTTACCCTTGTTTTATTTATAAACGTCTCACATGGGAAAACAACCCAATGTCCACGGATAACTGTGAATGGATAAACAGTGAAACAGCCACACAATGGAATATTCCTCCACAGTAAAAAGGAACAAAGTGTCGATAGGCGCAGTGACATGGAAGAAATGCAAATGCATTGTGCCAAATGAAATAAACCAGACTCAACAGGCTGAGTACTGTGTGAGTCCATTCATACAGCATTCTGGAAAAGGCAGACTCAAAGAAACAGAAAACAGATCAATACTGCCTGGGGGCTAGGACTGGAGGAGGGGCTGTAACAAAGGCTTGGCAGAAATGTTCTAGATCTGTGATTGTGATGGTAGTTACAGGACTGTCTGCATTTGCTCAACCGAACAATCCACACCGAACAAAGGGTGGATTTTACTGCACGCATGTTAAAGCATGAGCTCTTTGCCTAGGCCAAGAGTCCAAAGGGCCCAGATTATATTTGGCCTATATGTAGGCCTAGATAGATTTGAACTAGGATCAATAAGCATCTACATTTTCAGTTGAATTACTGCCTGAAAATCAAGCCAGCAGGGCTTTGTCATCATGACTGGCAAATCTGTGAACAGGGAGGTCAAGGGAATGACCTAGAGCTGCTCCCCCCACCTGGGGGAGCCCACCTCTGTCTCAGGGGGGCTGGGAGCTGTTCTGAGAAGTCCAGCCTTGCAGGAGATGCCTAGTTAACAATAAGATGTTCCCCATACAGGGCATGTCCTGTTACTCTTCTAGGGTAAGTCAGTCTAAGGAACTCCCTTAACAGGAACAGGTGAGAAGTTGATAGTGGAGGCTTTTCCAGAATGATAAAGCTCCAGGCCCAGCACTTTCCATGGTGCACCCAAGGGGGACAACCCAGGCCCTCATGCAGCCTGGTGGGTTCACACCCTGCCTCTGCCTCTTACCACCTATGACCACAGACCCACTCACAAAACTCTCTCTGTGCCTTAATTTCCCCATTTCTAAAATGGGAATACTAATGGCTCCTATAGCAAATAGTTGTTGTGAGAATTAAATGGGTAGAAAAATGAAAACTACGCTTAGAATGTTGCCTGGCATATTGTAGACACTTAGTAAAATTGCTTCTGGTGCTATTTGCTGCTGAGATTAGGATTTCAGACCGTGCAGCCCCGAGGCTTTGGAAGCACCACTGCAGGGAAGGCAGAGGGAGATGGAGCTACTTCGGGGAAGTGCATCTTGTCTGATCTCCTTCATAGCACTCAAGACTAGATGTGCTGGGTTTCTTTAGGACCAGAGCTGGGGCTCCCTTGAGTCTCCCTATCTGTGGGTGTCCGTCTCCAGACAGACTGCCAGAAGCACAGACGCTGATGAAACTGCAGGGTACGAGGAATCCCCTCCTCGCCCTGTTGCCCTGCAGCTACGATGCAAGCGTCTGTCTTCACTTCCGTAACTCTGGTTCTCTGATACACCCTTGGCCTTTGGAGAATTTGAACGTCATCCAGCTCAAAGGGCCCACTCAGAGTGCCTGCCTGGCATTCCAGGTCTTCCAGAGGCCCTCTGAAGGCTGGCTGTCCCTGCACTGAAAGTGAGAATGCACCAGCAGCTTAACAAGGACAAATGAAGCCAAACATGGTCTCCTGGCCTGTGCTTCGGTATCTCAGGGAACCCACTTGTGAATTAACGAAGTCATTCACAGCATCCCGAGGGTTTTGGTGCCACCATGCCTCATCTCTGTCAGTTCTGGAGAACGATCCACGTGCTTGGGTCCTGTACTCTTGCTTTTTCTATTTGAACCCACTTCTCCACTTGACCACAAGTCTTCATCAGCCCTTCTGGCCAGCACAAGGGGACTTCAGACTGCTGTCTAATTTGGGCCCAGGTGACATCTTCCTCATACATCACTGTCCTGCTGCTTCACGGATTTCTGAGCTCTGTCATCTCTTCAGCTCACATTCCCGTGCAACATGCAAATGGGTCTTCCACAGCCGAGCTGAAGATGTGGTTAGGGAGACCCTTGCCCACTTGGCCTGTGCCCTCCTCCCAGCCTTCCCCAGAGCAGGGATCGTGCCGCTCACACATGGTAAACTCCCTTTACCGGCCGCATGTCCTTCCTGCAGCCCCAGCACAGCTCCTGTCCTCACTCCCATGCCAAACGCCTATAAAGAATAAATTCATGGGCTGCCTCTAATTTCTCATTTTCCATTCACACATCAGCCCACTCAAGTTGATTCCTGCAACCGCTCTCAATCTCCTTGAATCCAGATCACCAGTGACCTTCATGTTGCCAAGTCTACTGTATCCTTTCCTCACTTGGATTTACTTAACATTTTTGCAGAATCTGTAATAGCATCATCAATGACCTCTCCTCAAACACTCTTTTCTCTCAGCCTCTTTCGATGCCACACCATCCCCTTGAGTTTTCTCTTACATTTGCCTGCTAAATCTCTGTCGCCTTGCTGCCATGACTGCCCAAATTCTAACTCAAGTGCCGTGAGGAGAACTGCTATGCCCACTTCTCTCCCTGTGCTCTCTCTCCATGTAAATACCCTCTGGAAGGTGGCAATTTCCAAATTTGTATCTTCAAGGACCGGACTCCATGGAAACGTCGCCAATTACAACGCCACCTGCAGGCGAGGTCTGTCATAGCACCAAGGGTGCAAGCTGGGGGACAGGAGACTTGGTGGTGAGTCTGTTACCTTGAGACCTTGGATAGCTCATTTCACTTCCCCAAATGCCAGCTTTGCTTCTGTAGATTCGGGATACCCGTGGCTGAATGCTGTCCCAAAGCCGCAAGCAGACAAGGGGAGCATTCACCTGGAAACGCATTCCTGAGTGCTCAGCAGAGAGTCACTAAGTGTGAGTGTGGTTGCAGTGTGATCCCAGATGCTGCTCTTTGTGCTGAACAACAGAGATCGCAATGGCACCTGCCTCATGGTGCACCTCTGGGTTGAGCCCAGGAGGCTGCCTAGCCCCCTCCAAGTGTTGAGGCCCCCAGAGTGGCCCCCTCATGAACAGTGAGCTATTGTTCTTTTCCACTCTGCTAACCACATTGTCGGCACGGACATCGCAGCCTTCCTATGTGGGGGCCTCCTGTTCGGTGGTCACACAGAGCCAGAGACAGTGATTAATAAATGCCCAGTATGCCAACCCTTCTCAGGAGGGGGCTACATCCTCGGCATGAATATGCATGGACCTCTGGGACTGACATGATGCCAGGAGTGGGCCAGGGGACATGACAGGCTGGTCTGAGCTGAGAGCAGCAGGCAGGCTGGTCACCGGGGAGACGCCACAAACCCCGCTCTGCTTTTCTTCGGGTGGAGCAGAGCGGCGGCTTTCATCAGCCCTGCCATCAACCCTGCTGTCACCCGGCAAGACAGGCTGGCAAATGTGAACATAAATACATCCCCCTCTTGCCTCACCTCAGTGCCCTGAGGAGCTATTAGAGACTTAAAATTACCATTCCAGCGAAAGAGACAGAGAATCGAGGAGGAAGAGGCTGGTTGTGTTTGTTAACTTGGGAGCATCTCTGACTCCCGTGAGAGTTCATCCTGGGGGGGTGGAGGTGAAGACAAGAGGTCTTCAGAGGTGCAGGAGCGACACCTTCAGATCTTCCTGTCCCTTTCCGCATCTGTGTGAGGGCCCCTGCCTTGCCCACAGGCAGAGGTACCTAGTACAACCTTGTCTCTATGTAGAATGAGTTCTACACACAGTATGTAGCAAATATTTGGTGATTCCTGATGGGTTGGATCAAGAAAGGCATTTTTTTTATTATTAAATCATAGCTGTGTACATTAGTGCAATCAAGGGGTACAATGTGCTGGTTTCATATACAATCTGAAATATTTTCATCAAACTGTTTAACATAGCCTTCATGGCATTTTCTTAGTTACTGTATGAAGACATTTGTATTCTGCATTTAGTAAGTTTCACCTGTACCCTTCTAAGATGCACCGTAGGCGTGGCCCCACCAATTACTCTCCCTCCACCCAACCTCGCCCCTCTCCTCCCCTCCCT
>CAUYRH010070359.1:0-10097 GCA_963574655.1 Perodicticus potto
TTCCCACTCTGACTGATCAGTCGCCATTATTGTAGTTTTGTAGTTTTTTCCCCTGGTTTACGTTGGAAAAGGTGCTTTATTTTGGGTGCTTGGGTCCAAAGGACACTCCCATCCAACCTCCAACTTAGGTGCACTAGCCCTCTCATCACAAAACTCTCTGCTCTGCCCTCCACTCTCTTGCAATCCAGGAATTGGAATCAGCTGAAAGAGGGGAGCTCGGTGCGCGATCTTTGCCGGTCACCGCTGCCGGCTGGCCGCTGGTGCCACCGCCGCACGCGCGATCTTTGCCGGTGGCTGCTGCCACCGCCGCATGCGCACGATCCTTGCCAGTCACTGCCGCTGCCAAGGCTACGGCTGGAGGGGAGGGGGTTCCCGCCGGTCTGTTGCTGCCACACTGATCTGCGGCTTTTTCTCCCACTGGAGTGATCGGGGCCCTCTTTGCCACCTTCCTCAGCTCAAAGTGTCTTTTCCACACCACAGGATCCCGAGCCCCCTGCACCGTCAGACCTCACCTGGATTCTGCCCCTGGGGTAGCACTGACAGAACACCTATTCCCAATGATCTAGGGAAAAGACGCTCGCCATTTTGGGCATTCCAATAAGTTTGTATACACCTTGCGCCTGAGCTGCGCGGGTCCCTGTGGGACCTAGCAGCGCGTCTTTCTGGTCATCAAACGCTGAGATCCACTTTTCAGTGGAACCTTTTTCCCAATTAGGTTTTGTGAGTTGCGACCTGCTGTCCTCCCTGTGGGAGGGGCCGCTGCCCCTCTGCCGTTCAGGGGGAAACAGTTTACAGCAGTTTCTGCGGTTATGAACTATTATTTCAAACACAACAATCCACCAAATCGCTGTGCATTGCCAAGTGCTCATCCACTCCGACAATTCACACGGCGAAAGGTCCAGTACTCCCTCCCTCTCACCTGCTGACTGGAGAGTGATGAACTACCGGACCGTCACCGCCGCCATCTTCCAGAACCCCCCCCCCGCGGCCTCCATATTTTCAGATTTTCAAATACCAATATAAACAGATAGTTAAGCAAGCAATGGGATATCAAAAACATGAGACATGACTAAGACATCCCAGTCACCAACACTACATCAAAATGGAAGTTATGATTCTTGAATTGTTCTCTCATCGATTTACTTATTTATCCAACAAATAGTTATTGAACACTTAGTAAAGGTCAGGTACTAACGGTGGGAATACAGTGACCCTGAAGTGAAGTTCCTGTCTTCACACGGCTTATAGTCTAAGTGACGAGACAGACACACGCATGTCTGTACGTGCACACACACACACATGGACACACACACACATGCTCACATACACGCATGCACACACACACACATGCACACATACACACAGGCACACATGCACACACATGCACACACATGCACACTCACACACACACATGCACACACTCACACATACTCACACATACACACTTTCATACTCACACATGCACACACACACACACACATGCATTCTCACACACATGAATGTACACACATGCACACTCACACAGACACACATCTGCACACCCACACATATGCACACAAATACACATGCACACACATGCTCACATACACACAGGCACACATGTATGCTCACACGTGCACACTTGCACAAAGACGAATACACTCACAAATGCACACACACACATGCACACACATGTACACATGGACACATACACACATGCACGCTCACACACACACATGCACGCTCACACACACACATGCACACACTCACACACATGCACACATACACAGGGGCACACACACATGCACTCTCACAAGGCACACACATGTACACACATGCACACATTCATACTCACACTGAAAGCACACTCTCACACATGCTTGAGCACACACAGAGAGTAGTGTCTGTTCACTTGTTGCTAACTGCTTTGAAGAAAAACCAGAATAAAGAAAGATAATAATGGTATTGGCTGTTACAGAGAGGGTTGTAATGGAAGCCCTCTCTGAGGAAATGGTCTTTGAAGATAATCTGTATGACCTGAGATTCGGGGGTAACATTTATATGAAGATGGGGGAAAATAACATTCTAGAAAGAGAGAGAAGCCTGTTATACACTATAACAAAAACAGGCCTGGCATAGTCATAACATTGCAAGAAAGACAGAGCCATAAAGGAAACGAGTACAAGTGGTGGGATAAGAAAGAAGTAACATCACACACAGATACAATACAATTAGCACAAGATTCTGTCAGCCACTGACAGGGCTTTATATTTCATTGTTAGTGCAAGGAAGTGCCAGTGAGCATTATGCGATCGACTCCATTACTACCTTGTGACAACATCTCCCAAAACTAAACTTGTTACCTATCCCATCTATTCCCCCAAAAGTTTTTATACTTCTTGATTCCTCTATGACATTTAAAAATCAGGATGCTAGCCAGGCGTGGTGGCTCACACCTGTAATCCTAGCACCCTGGGAGGCTGAGGCAGGTGGATCGCTGAAGCTCAGGAGCTTGAGACCAGCTTGGCCAAGAGCAAGACCCCATCTGTATTGAAAAAAAGATAGAGAGAGAGAAACTAGCCGGGTGATGTGGTAGGTGCCTGTAGTCCCAGCTACTAAGTAGGCTGAGTCAAGTGGATCACGTGAGCTATGATGCTAGGACAGTCTACCCAGGGCAACAGAGGAAGACTCTGTCTCAAAAACAAAACAAACCAAAACAAATCCAAGATGTTATTCTTCATGCATGTGTGCGATAGTATGGTAACTACTGAATCCTTCTTCCTTGTCTGCCCCATAATGTGTACCGACTGCCCCATAATGAGTACCAAAAGCTAAATTAGAAACCTGAGAATCTGGATGCCAGTTTTTGCTCTGCAACCTACTTGCTGAGTGCATTTAGCAGGCCACCCAAGCTGGCCGATTCTCAATTTTTTCAGCTTTAAGATGAAAATAATAGAGAACTGCTATCAGGATTGTTATTTATAAGGTTCTTGTTGTATGCCGGGTTTCTCACAACCAATTTATAGATAAGGAAACAGGGACAAGTAGATAAATTAATTTGCCTTAAATTCGGCATCTAGTGACTGGTGGATTGTGGCTAGGGAGGTGAGGCTTTTAGTAAGTACGTTATCCTTCCTTCCAAATGAAGCTGCTCTGTATGAGAGTGTGCTTTGAAATAAAAACCCAAGAATGGTCTTTCACATCCACTGTTTGACATAGCATATAGATCTTCCTTCAGCACCTAATCTAACACTCATTCTGATTCATGCTTTGTATGGTGGATAAAGATATAGAAGAGTCAAATATTGCCCTCAAATAGTGTCAAAAATTCCTTAAAAATCTTTTCAGTTTTTTTTAAGAGGCTTATTTTGGTGAGAGACAAAATAGAACAAGAAGTTTGCATGTGTAAATTGGCATGTTGGTGAAGTCTTCAGGGATGGCATTTAATACAAAGGTTCACACTTGGCATTGACTTTCCATTTCCCTGCACATCACACTGGTTTCAGTCCTCAGAACCTCAGGAAATATTAAAACTGGAAGAAAACTCAGCGCTATGGACTAGATGTTTGTGTCGCCCAAAATGCAGCTGTTGATCCCCAATGGGGTGATATTGGGAAGTGGGGCCCCCAGGAGGTCAGTGTAGATTCCTTCACTGTGGTGTGACAACTTGTCCTGCCAGTTTACCGCTGTTGGTCATCTTTAGTTGTAAAAAATGGTGTCAGGAAGTTCTTTTTCCTGCTCTTGCCCTGCGCTTTTAGAATGGGTGAATGGTATCCTTGAGCCTAGAACAGTGGCCCCTAGAGAAAGTGAGTAAGGGGAGGGCAGGCGCTCATAGCTAATATAATTAAGGATATGGAGATAAAATCACCTTGGATTATCATAGTGGGCCTTAAATCTAAGGACGAATATCGTAATAAGGAGATATGAAGGAGAGACCAAAGGGAGAAGAAGAGGCAAGTGAAGAAGGTGACAGAGATCAGAGTTGGGAGAAGCCAGCAAAATGCAGACAGCTCCATGTGCTGCAAGATCCAGCCCTTCCAGGGGAAGAGGAAATTCTGCCCTTCCTGTGAATCACCCTTGCAATTACTAGAGAGTAAAGGTGAAGAAAAAGAATGACAAGCTCTCATCATACATATTCCCTTGAAAATCTTCCATTAAAACATCAGATGACCAGAGGTGGCAGGCTCTAACCTGGGTCCAGCCAAAAACTGCAAAAAAACCTCCAAAAACAAAAACAAACAAACAAAAAAAAGTCATAATGACAGTAAAATGCTCTTGGGAAAGCAGCTTCCAAGTGAATGATTTCTTCCTTGCCCTCATCTTTCCGCGCCCCACAGCCAGGTATTCCTCCATTTGACAAAACAGTGCAACATTCTCTTGAAAAGTGTGTTTTCTGGGTAGGTGATGGTTTTGTGGAAGTCTTGGTATGTCCTAGATCTTACCTTCATTTTGTTGTAAATTATAGCAGGAAGGCAGTCCAAGATATATAAGTGGAATAAACAAAAATCATTCTATAATTTGGGGGCTAAAGAGACATATTTGTTGCACTTAAAATTTCCGTTCAAATATTTGAAGAAGAAAGATTTATAAACCTGCACTTTACCTTCCCAGCTTTATCTGTGAACTAAGAAGATAGTTGGTCATATTTGGCTAATGGCGTTTCTCACTATCAATTTTTATTACCATCTATATGTGTATTGCATGTGTGCTATTAAACATAAATATAAGTATACATTTTTTTGAGAGGAGTCTCACTCTGTCACCCTAGGTAGAGTGCTGTGGCATCATCATAGCTCACAGCAACTTCCAACTCTTGGCCTCAAGGATCCTTTTGCCTCAATCTCCTGAGTAGCTGAGACTACCAGCACTTACCACTACACTCAGGTCGCTTTTTTGTACTTTTTAGTAGAGATGGGGTCTCCCTCTTACTCACGCTAGTCTCAAACTCCTGAGCTCAAGCAATCCACATGTCTTGGCTTCCCAATGAACTAGGACTAAAAGGCATGAGCCACCACTCCTGGCCTAGGCATCAATTCTAGGTCTTACAACACATATACCTGTGCTGCCAACAGAGCAATTCTAATAGCATAAAATTGAACGGTTCACTTCCTACTAGATGCATGGAATGATTATGATCAGAGTTTCTTTCTTCTTCCCCCCACACACCCACTGAGAATACCTTGGACAATTCTACCTTCCAAAGAGTCGGTCTTTTGTAGAATGTTGGAAGTAATACCCCCAAATAAATGGTCTACCCACCTCACAGGACAACTTGTCAATTTCCACTAAAATGCATATTCTAATAAACCACAGATTACAATCTCTATCAGAGGATAGGTATCTAAGAAATGTTACATGACTAAAAAGGTGATCTTTTCAATGAAAATTAAAGATCTTTCAATGAAATAAAATTCTTTTTTATCATCTCAAGGTGCTATTATATATTTCCAAAATACATTCATTGCTATATACCATGAATTTTTCTAAATCAATGCAAACAGGTGGAAATTCTATGGGGAAGGTTGTTTTCCAAATGGTTTCCTGGGCCTCAAAATCAAGTCTAGTCTGTACTGATTTAACCTCTCCATTAACGACCTGGAAAAGGGTGGGCGTCAACAACACATTAATTAAATCCACAGATGTTTCTTAATTGAAAAGTGTAGCACATGCCAGCAAGGGACAGAGACTGGAAGGTTAACAACAGAAGCACAGAAAAAATAAAAAATCCAAGCATAAAAATAATCTAAACATCAAACTCCGTGGGTTGAAGACGCTTGAGATGGTTTCAGGGTTCGATGACTCTCAAGTTGAAGAGGAAAGCACAGAATATTAAAAACTATGACCCATTTTAAGTGGCCAGGGATCCAGGTTAGGAGAGAGATGCCCGTGGAAAGCTGTAAGCAGACAGAGACACAAATTGGTCCTCAGAAGATATTTCAATCTCAAGTTTGTATAAATGTAGTAGATCGATTTTAAACCTTAGCAGGAAGAGACAGCTGAAAATACTGATGACTTTTAAAAACAAAAATTTATGTCTTCTTCATCCAAAGCCCAAGTGCCCATCAATCCATGAATGGAATAATAAATTGTGGTACATGTACACCATGGAATATTATGCAGCCTTAAAGAAAGATGGAGACTTTACCTCTTTCATGTTTACATGGACGGAGCTGGAACATATTCTTCTTAGCAAAGTATCTCAAGAATGGAAGAAAAAGTATCCAATGTACTCAGCCCTACTATGAAGCTAATTTATAGCTTTCATATGAAGGCTATAACCCACTATAGCACAAGAATATGGGGAAAGGGGAAAGGGAGAGGAGGGGAGGGGTGAGGTGGGAGGGTGGAGGGAGGGTAATTTGTGGGGCCACACCTACGGTGCATCTTAGAAGGGTACAGGCGAAACTTATTAAATACAGAATACAAATGTCTTCATACAATAACTAGGAAGATGCCATGAAGGCTATGTTAAACAGTTTGATGAAAATCTTTCAGATTGTATGTGAAACTAGCACATTGTACCCCTTGATTGCACTATGTACACAGCTACGATTTAATAATAAAAAAAAAACGATAATTCGGGAAAAAAAAAGAAATGTTAGCCAATGATTACTAATTTTACCTTGGAGGAAACAGCTTGCATAAGCAAAGAGAAAGAGAAAAGAAAAAATAAATTTGTAAAGAAATCAATTTATAGATGAGGAATAGAACATCAGAAAAACTTAAGTTACTAGCCCAGGCTCTTATACCAAATATTTGACAGAATCTAGGCTGGACTTTAAGTCCCTGACTACTAATTTCTGTGCAGAATTCCTGCCCCATTGCCAGGTTTAACTTAAACATCGGCATCAGGGATGCAAACATATCTTGTTTCTCATATAGGAGATTCCTGATAAGGAGTTTTTAGTAGAGATTTAAAATCCCATCCCCATTTCTTACAGGAATAAAGGAAGCAGTTCTACCAGAATGAATGCCAGGATGGTGGTTTTTGGTACTTTCTCCTCCACAGACCATAGTGTAATATGTTCAAACTCACTTGTGAGAATCCAGAGAACCACCAGAGAAGTCAGAAGAATTTGGTTTGAAATCTTAAACATTTACTTTGCTGTTGTGATTCTCAGCTTATAAATTTGTGAATTAAGGCTAATATCTGTACTAACAACTTGACAAGGCTGTGTGAGTACCAAATTAGAAAAAAATGTATAGAAAGGATTTTGTGAAAGAAAAAGCCCTTATACATTGAGATACATTTTTGTCTGCATCCCTTCTTAATTACAGGCTCTAAATTCCCAAGCAGCGTCCACTTTGCTGAGGTGATACAGCCTTAGGCTTGTGTGGAAAAGTCATCCAGGAAGAACCAGAAATTCAGGGTATGAAGTAAAAGCAAGTTTACAAAGATGCCTTTCATTGGAGAGAAAGGTTTCTGCCTCTAAGATAAGCCAGAAAATAGTAGTTCAATACTCTGTGTATGGATAATTAGTAAGAGAATTAGAAGTTTTTAAATTCATTGGTTAACAAGAATTTCCAAGTGAGGTCAGCCAAGACTCAACGTCTAGAATCCAGCAAGATTTAGATGAAATTAAATGAACTGCAGAGTCAAATGTAGTGTTTGTATGCTAGCTTCACCTCACATGGGCAGCATGATGGGAAAGTCACCAGCTTTGAGTTGCTTAGCTTGTGAAAGGAAGGATATTATTATTTATGTCAAAAAGTTGTAAGGATTGGAGGAGTGCTTGTAGATTCTCAAGTACAGTGCTGAACCTACAACATAACCAGCTTTATACCTTCCAAAGCAACTACAGAGAATTTCCTCCAGATTAGAAAATAAGAGTATTTACGTAAAATCTCAAGATTTACAAATAAAAAGTGAACTGTCAACATTAATAAAGTCAAAGGCCACCGAATGTACCTGGTTATAACTTCACCAACAATACATAACATACACTGTGAGAAAACTCCTGCCTTCATGAGATAATAAGACTTTAGATGAATCCTGAGTCCTTTTCATTTCTGATTTCTCTGCCTGTGACTTTTCGATGTAAATTACTTAAAACAGCACTTCAAGCCTATGTTGAGATAGCTAGAGAAAAGATTGCTCAACTAACCTTTTGCTGTGCTATTAGTTCCATTAAAACCAACTTATTAAATATAGGCAGGTCAGGTTCTTTTATGGGAACAATGAAAATTAGAAATAATGTGTCAGATCTTTCGGGTAGTCTGAGCCATGAAATAATCACAGCCATGATTTTCCCAGAGCTAACCATTCATTTGCAACCCAGCATTTATGAATCATTATGCTATTGTTTTCCTCTTAATGTCTGCCATGCATCAGTGGTCATAATGGATGGAGATTGATGGGGAATTGAGACTTAGCAGCAACTTAGCAATTAAAATGCTCAACTTGTCTTTGTTCTAGTGTTCCCCAGTGAATATGGCCCTGTTCATTAATGTGCATGTTGATTACAGCTACTGCGTGCTATTGATCTGTGTTCCCCAGCCCTGTCATTGCAGGCGTATTAAGTTGCCATAGGCATCTACAACAACTCATACCTCTGAATTTAGTACCACTCACAATTATGCAATGAAAAAAAATATAATTACCTTTTGTTCTGACTTGAGGATAGCTAAGGACACTTTCGGAACCCGTCTACCTTAAATTCTTTTAATAAGATAAATTGAAGGATTACTTTACTTTATACCATAGATGTGGTTTTAAAATTTCTAGGTAATAAAAACACCTTTCCTCATCAACATGTTTTATAAATTTCAGGGAAATTTTGTTTTCATCTGCAGCTATTGGTGCTTCCATTACATCAATTCTGAATTTCCCTTTTCTGTTCTCTACCTTTTCCTCTCTGTCAAGTAGTTAATGACGTGTAAACCAGCACTTTGGTGTACTGAGAGAGCATGTTATTTCAAAGAATATAATCATGAATCTTTTTATAAAACACCCTTTTAAAATGTGAACAATTATCCTGAAATGTATATGTTTATATTAGCTTTCTTAAAGTAGAATATACGTCAACATAATTGCGATATGAAGAATGAAGCCATTGTAATTAACACAAAATGAAGCCTGTCTTAGATACAGGTGATGGAGAAGAATGAATTGGTAAGACTTATATTTAGTAAACCTTAGTTAATACATGAATATTTGAATGTGTTAAACATGAATATTTGAACACTGTTAAACTCATCAGCAGGATTTATAAATACTTTCTCTTAGAGGTTTGCTTTAATTACTGATGCATTTTAACAATCTAGTTAATTTCTTAACATTCTTTTTTTTAGCACCTGTAGTAACATCTCCTCACTTTTAAGCATTTAAATTTTCTGGGTATGTAACCTGGCCTTTATACTGTGTATGTAACCCTATTAGAAGGATGAGAGAGAGGGTATTTAACTAGTTTTTCAAAGTAACAATCCTTTTTGATTAAAGTCAAAATTACCAACCCACGTTAACATGAATCCTGTGCATATACAAAGAAGTCTATTGTAAATTTTGTTCTTTGCCAGAATTTAGGCATTACTATTAAGAGAAAATAAATGATAAGTTAATACATTTTTAATATACTGAAAACGTAGAGACTCAGAGAATCAGTTACCATTCGAGAAGCAGAAAAGTCTTCTGAAAATTGCCTGTGAGCTATTCATAATACACCTTATCCCTTGTGCTTTTAAAAACCATTTTGGCAAAGTCCAGCCCATAAGTCACATTGTTCTATTAGATCTAAAGTAAAGGCAGCCCGGGTCATATTCATATTACTTTAGGTTTGGAAAAGGCCACTTGACTAGTCTAATTTATGCCGTTGTATCACTTCACATGTGTCTAAAATACTCTATAGAGTGTTTCTCCTGCATGCTCCCGAAGAATCTTTATAGTTTCATGTCTTAACTCTAAATCTTTTAACAAGTGAGAGTCAATTTTTGCTCATGGTGAAAGGTGTGGGTTCAGATTCAATCTTCTACAAGTCTCCAGCCAATTCTCCCAGCACCATTTGTTAAATAGGAAATCTTTCCCCCAATTTATGTTTTTGATAGGCTTATCAAAGATCAAATGATGATAAGTGTCTGGGTTCGTCTCTTCGTTGTCAATTCTGTTCCATACATCTACTCTA
>CAUYRH010070361.1:0-29829 GCA_963574655.1 Perodicticus potto
GGAAAAGACCCAACAAGAAAAGAAAATTACAGACCAATATCACTAATGAATATTGATGAAAATATTCAATAAGATCCTAACAAACAGAATTCAGCAACACATCAACCAAATTATACACCACACCAAGTGGGCTTTATCCCAAGATCTCAAGGCTGGTTCAATATACGTAAATCCATAAATGTAATTCAGCACATAAACAAATTAAAAAACAAAGGCCATATGACTCTCATTTGATGCAGAAAAGCTTTTGATAATATCCAGCATCTCTTCACGATCAGAACACTTAAGAAAATTAGAATAGAAATGATATTTCTTAAATTAATAGAGGCCATCTACAGCAAACCCACAAGCCAATATTGTATTGAATGGAGCTAAATTAAAATCATTTCCACTAGCTCGGCGCCTGTGGCTCAACAGGCTAAGGCGCCAGCCACGTACACCTGAGCTGACGGGTTCGAATCCAGCCTGGGCCCGCCAAACAACAATGACGGCTGCAACCAAAAAATGGCCGGGCGTTGTGGCGGGCGCCTGTAGTCCCAGCTACTTGGGAGGCGGAGGCAGGAGACTCTTGAGCCCAGGAATTGGAGGTGGCTGTGAGCTGTGATGCCACAGCACTCTATCCAGGGTGACAGCTTGAGGCTCTGTCTCAAAAAAAAAAAGAAATAAAATAAAATAAAATAAAATACACATATATACAACAGATACCCCAAGTACACAGTAAAACTAGGATTTAATTAAGCTCAGCAGAGATTGCTCTTTCAAAAGGATTCACCATCAATAGATGCTTGTCTTAAGATCTCCCGGAATGTCTTGTTGCTTAGTGGAATTCCAGCACTCAAGAATTTGGAGCGCAGTTCATTTACAGCCATATTATCATTTCTGATACTTTTAAGCACTGTAATCTCTTTAAGTAAATCTGTAAATACAAGAACAATATAGAACGTATGATGAAGCTGGGGTAAAGCCCTTTTTAACACAACACTCACAGCCTAAAGAGAGGTAGACATATTGTAGGAGGAATTCTGAGTTAAAGGGCTTTTAAAACATATCCATGGGCTTTGTTTTTAGAAGTCAGATAAGCAATAAACAAAATTTAACATACCCCTACCCAAGTAAAAATTCAGTTTCTACAAAATTTTTGTTTAAGTACACTTTTATTCATCATTTCCCCTCAAAAGTGTTTTTTACTATGTGCTCTGGTCTTTCACAGACTGCAAAGGTTTTCAAAAACAGGTGGTAGCTTTTTAAATGAGATCAAGAAGCAGAAATAGAAGCCAAGTAGTTAGGGAAAGGAAAACTTTGAAAAATATAAATCTTCTATAGACCAAAAAATAATCACACATTATCCCAGCATTAGAGGGCCTTTGTCCTTCTAGTTTTATGTGGACTGTATCTTTTTTGTGCCTTCCTTAACTTGTTTCACTGTAGGTGAGGAAAATAAGTATGTGGATATTAAGGTGAGAAGAAATTGTATTAGAGTAATAGAGGATGTAACTTTTCAATGAAGTACATACTGAGACAAATTATTTGCTTTACAGAAGTACATTCTAGGTATATAATTTTGAATAATTCATTATACTCACATAGATTAAATTTGATAAGGAATAAAAAAGCATATTATAATATTTCAGATAAAGCAAAGAAAATTTAAGGAAAGTATTGAAAATATAGGAGGAGGCTCAGCGCCTGTGGCTTAACGGGCTAAGGCACCAGCCACGTACACCTGAGCTGGTGGGTTTGAATCCAGCCCAGGCCCACCAATCAACAATGACGGCTACAACCAAAAAATGGCCTGGCTGCAACCAAAAAATGGCCAGGCATTGTGGCAGGTGCTTGTAGTCCCAAATACTTGGGAGGCAGAGGCAGGAGACTCGCTTGAGCCCAGGAATTGGAGGTTGCTGTGAGCTGTGATGCCACAGCACTCTATCCAGAGTGACAGCTTGAGGCTCTGTCTCAAAATATATATACATATATATATATATATATATATATATACACACACACACACACACATATATAGGAGGAAATAAACTATATTTTAGAAAAGTCAGAGTACTCTACAAATGACCATATGAACTTGTTTTTAATTTTAATGCTTTTACTATACTTACTGTTGAATGGTGTTGATGGTTTAGCTGAATCAGTTAAAAGATTACTTACAACTTTTAAGATCATTTTTCCTTCTGCAAAATTAAGAAAGAGAGAGTATTTTAAACTCATCAAGATAGGGACCTGATATTGCTTCCATATTATTCTATTCAGCTTTTAAACTTCTGCAATTATAATGCATAGTAAGAAATACATTCAGATTATAAGCACACCTAAGACACACAAACAGAAACACAAGAGAAGAAAATGATAAAAGAAAAACAATTTAAGGACATAGTAAACATACAATAAAGAGGATCAAAAAAGCCAAGAGTTACAGTTATTAACACGTACTAACCACTAGCATAAATTATCTAAAAAAAGAAAAATTGCAAAGTTGATTAATGAGATAGAGCTTTACTCCAGATGCTATAAGGATTACAAAAAGGCTAAGACTTGTTATTAAAAACTTTATAGCATTATAGCAACAAATTTTCAGACAAAAAAAATCTAAATTCCAGGGAAAAAAAACTCACCAAAATTAACTCAAAAATAAACAAAAAACCTAAATCATCCTATAACATGAAAGAAGATGAATCATAACCAAAGATCTCCCTAAAAAGAAATGTTAGGCTCAAATAACTTCTTTCCTGAATTCCACAAGACAAGAAAGCAATATGCAATTTCAATGCAATACAAACTGTTCCAGGATTTTAAAAAAGAAAGAATATTTTAAATTTATCAAGATAATCTGGCACCAAAGCCTGATAACACTCATATTTAAAAAAGGTAATTATGAGAGTCTCATTCATATATAAAGCTATATTAATCCCAAACAAAATGTTAGGTAAATGAGGCGGCACCTGTGGCTCAGTGAGTAGGGCGCCGGTCCCATATACTGAGGGTGGCGGGTTCAAACCCAGCCCCAGCCAAACTGCAACAACAACAAAAAATAGCTGGGCGTTGTGGCGGGCACCTGTAGTCTCAGCTACTCGGGAGGCTGAGGCAAGAGAATCGCCTAAGCCCAGGAGTTGGAGGTTGCTGTGAGCTGCGATGCCACGGCACTCTACCAAGGGTGATAAAGTGAGACTCTGTCTCTACAAAAAAATAAAAATAAAAATAAAAAAAGTTAGGTAAATGAACTCAGCAATATATAAGAAGGATAATACATCGTGATCAAAATGGGTTAATTCCAAAAATTTGTGTTGCATTTAATATGAAAAATGTATTGCTCCGAGGCTCCGCGTCAGCAGCGGGCGGGGAGGGCGTTGAGGACGCGGCGTCTGGTGGGAGACACAGCTGTGGGAGAGGCCTGTGCAGCTGTCGCGCAGCGTCCCCTGAGGCGTTTCCATGCCCGCGTGCTGCCCGAGGGGCAGGGCTGGCCGCGCTGATACCCGGAGCCCGCCCAGGTGCGGAGGGGGACCCGGTCGGGCTGTGCCATGAGGCCCCAGAGCACCGACGCAGGAAATGGGGCGCAGCCAAGAGCCAGCGAGTGAATACCCAGCTGCCGCCGGCGTCTCCGGGAAGCTCGGCACCCGGCACCCGCTAGCAGGGAAGATGAAAGAGATTTGTAGCTTTTGCACGTCCTGGGCAAGGATGTCTCTCCTGTGATGGCAAAGCCGAGTTTGCTTGCAGCAAGTGTGCTTTAGATTCGACACCGTTCTTGCCCGGATCGAAGCCCTTTCTATCGAACGCTTGCAGAAGCTGCTGCTGGAGAAAGATGGCCTCAAATTCTGCATCGCCAGTATGTATCGGAAGAACAACGATGACTCTGGCTCGGAGACCAAGGTGGGGAACGGGACGGTTGACATGTCCGTCCTGCCCGATGTGAGATACTCTGCGCTGCTCCAGGAAGACTGCCTATTCAGGCTTTGAGTGCTGAGTAGAAAGTGAGGAGCAGATTCAGGAGCTACACAGCTGCCATGCTGCGGAAGGGCCTGGAAACCGGCCCAGGAGATGCCGTGGTTGTGCAGCTCTGGGGGTTGCTGATTCTGACTATGAAGCCATTTGTAAGGTGCCTCGAAAGGTGGCCATAAGTATCACCTGTGGCCCTTCTAGCAGGTGGTCTACCAGCATTTGCACTGAAGAACCAGCCTTGTCTGAGGTTGGGCCGCCGGACTTAGCGAGCACAAAGGTACCCCCAGATGGAGAAAGCATGGAGGAAGAGACACCCGGTTCTTCTGTGGAATCTCTGGATGCAGGTGTCCAGGCTAGTCCTCCACAACAGAAGGATGAGGAGACAGAGAGAAGTGCAAAGGAACTTGTAAAGTCTGACTCTTGTTCAGATGAACAGGCTCCACAGCATTTGTGTAATCACAAGCTGGAGACCATGCTTAACATGTCCGTGACATGTCCGTAATCTCTTAGCATGATTAATGGTCTTGATTATAAGCCCATCCAGAGCCCCAAGGGAGCAAGCTTCCTGTTCCAGTGAAATCCAGCTCACCTGGAGGCAAGCCTGGCCATATCATGACTGATGGTGTTAGTTCCGGTTTCCTAAATAGGTCTTTGAAACCCCTTTACAGGACACCTATGACTTATCCCTTGGAGATTTCAGACCTGCAGGAACTGTGGAATGATCTCTGTGAGAATATTTGCCACTCCCGGTCCAGGTATACAAAATGGACACAAAACAGTACCTTTTTGGTTATAGCCAGGTGGTCTCAGTTTTCACATGATTTCTTTTTGGGTGGAGGCTAATAATATTCTAGACTTAAGCCAATTAATTATTGAGCCGAATTATTGCACCTTTTGCTCTGTGCGATTTAGTAAATGTGCTTAATACTCAGATAATTTGCTTTTTGCAATCCTTTTTGTAAGGATTCTTAAGCAGGGGTCCTCAAACTACAGCCACATGCAGCGGTGTGAATTGTATTTGTTCCCGTTTTGTTTTTTACTTCAAAATAAGATATGTGCAGTGTGCATAGGAATTTGTTCATAGTTTGTTGGGTTTTTTTTAACTATAGTCTGGCCCTCCAACGGTCTGAGAGACAGTGAATTGGCCCCCTGTTTAAAAAAGTTTGAGGACACCTGGCCTAGAGGATGGCAGTTGATCGTGTCTGCTCAACTGAATTCAAGCCGGCCTTTTAAATTCAGCTTATATCATATACAGGGACCTGACAGATGCTGTTTTATTTCTGCAACAGTAAAGGCTAGGTTCAGTTAACTTTGTGAAACATTCTGGCATGTTCCACGTGATTCAGATTTTTTAATGATACAAAGAAAATCTAGAGGACATTTTTGGAAAGGCTGCTACTGGCCAACATTCCAGAAATTTTGAGGTTGATAACAAATTGTTGATTGTCATGGGAAATTTTTGAAAAGTAGTTCTATTGTATATATAATTTATATCACAATAAAAACTTTAGCAGAAAAAAAGAAAAATTTATTAATATAATTCATCACACTAACCAATTAAAAGAGAAAACACACATGACTTCTTAATATGTGTATGTAGATGCATAAAGATTGTTTGGAAAATTCAAATAAAGCAAATTATCAAATATAATAAATGCAAACAGGGATTAAAAGATAATTTCCTTAGCCTGGTGAATGGCATTTATGAAAAACCCACAGTAAACATCATACTTGTTGGTGAAATGCTAAAGGCATTCCTTTGATATCAGGTGTAAGTCAAAACTACCCATTACACCACCTCTAGCTAAAAGTATTCCAAAGGTCCCAGCCCCAATACAGAAAGAGAAAAGAAAAATGAAAATATAAACAAAGAATAAATTATAAAATTATACTTTAGGAAACATAACATGACCATGAAATGGAAAACACAGTACTATAAAGATACATGTCTCTCAAATTAAACTATGTTCAAAAATCTCAAGGAATTTTGACATACTGCTTCTAAAATTTACATGAAAATAGAAGGGTCTAAGAATATGAAAGATAGGCCAGGCTCAGTAGCTCATGCCTGTAATCCTAGCACTCTGAGAGGATCCCTTGAGCTCTAGAGTTTGAGACCAGCTGGAGCAAGAGTAAGACCCTGTCTCTACTAAAAATAGAAAAATTAGCTGGGTGGGTACCTGTAGTGGATTGCTTGAACCCAGGAGTTTGAGGATGCTGTGAGCTAGGCTGATGCCATAGCACTCTAGCCTGGGCAACAGAGTAAGACTCTGTCTAAAAAATAAAATGAAATGAAATGAAAATAAAAATAAAATAAAAGCCAAGACACTCTTAAAGGACATCAAAATGGGACAATAGTGGAGACTGACCTACTACATATAAAGTTTATTATAAACCTACAGTTAATATGATGCAATGGTAATTTCAGAACTATTAAGAAAAGAGTATAATTGTGATGGATGTATTAGTCAATGTAAGCATTTCACATTGTATATCAAATCAAGTACACTGAACCCCATAAATGCATCAATGTGCAAAGTTATGATTTAATAAAAACAAAAAAAAATTTTTAATTAAAATAAAAAAATAAAATGAAATGAAAATAAAATAAAATGAAAGCCAAGACACCCTTAAAGAACATCAAAATGGGACAATAGCAGAGCCTGACCTACTACATATAAAGTTTATTATAAAACTGCAGTTAATATGTGGCACTGATAGGACAGAAAAATAGACCAATAAAAGAAACCATGCATACATATATTTGATAAAAAGTAACATTACAAGTCAATGAGAAAATTTTTCTCAATAAAAGGTATAAAAAAGAAAATTGAGCCCCTACTTAACACCACAAGTTAAGTAAAACTTATAAAACATAAAAATCATATCTACACAAAGACATAAATGCGAAAGACAAAGCTATAAAGCTTTCAGAACATAATACAGAATAATCCATGATCTCAGGATGGGGCAAGATTTCTCAAACAAGCCAAAAAATATACTAATAACTAAGGTAGATGTGAATACATTGAAATTAAGAAATAATTTTCACCAAAATACACTATAAAAAGTGAAATGACAAACCACAGATTGAGAGAAAATATGGGCAAAATATAGTACTAAAGAGCATACCCAGAATATATAAAGAATTTTTTTGAGACAGAGTCCAACATACACACAGACTCCTTATGATCACATATACTAGATGAAATAAATTGACAAACATTCAAAAATATTCAAAAGAAAGGAAAACCCCAAGTTTCAGGAAGCAAGAAAGAACCTAAAGCCAGAATGACAAGTTCATAAAATGACCCTGGTAGCCAGGGGAGGCATGACAGGTAGGTCCAGTAGTTCTAGGTCCTGACAGCTAGGGGTGGAGTTTAGATGCTGCCCGTTCACAGTCAGGAGACATGGACTCCTGCAGGTAAGGAGTTCAGAATGGAAAGCTCTGCAAAAACTAGTCTCTGGAAGGGCTCCCGTCTCAGTGAAAAGAGAAGTGAAAAACTTAAGCCCAAGCCTAACCAGCCCAAAGCTCTGAATGGAAAAGTATTCTATGAGAAATTTAAAACTCAAGATTGTAGAATGGATGGATATGGGTCTGAATTTATCATTTCCACACTGGATGAAATCTCCAAGCTGTGAAATTACCCTAAGAACAGATTTTAGACCAGTGCTACGTTGGGAGTTCTGCCAGACACAAACATAAACATGTCCAAATCTTAAGGTTCACACAGCTTATACCAAAATGTTTTAAAAATCTTTTTTGAAGACAGGTTCACAAAACTTATAAGCCATACAAGGAAGCAATCTAATCTGAAAAAAAAAGATAGTAGATAAAATAAAAAGGAGTAGTATCTGGGCGGCGCCTGTGGCTCATCGAGTGGGGCACCAGCCCCATATACCGAACATGGCGGGTTCAAACCCAGCCTCGGCTGAACTGCAAAAAAGAAAAAAAAAAAAGGAAGAGTATCATAATAATTCAATATAACAAAATAATCTTTAAAAGACTGTAAAAATATATTAATTTTTTTTATTTTTTTGAGACAGAGTCTCACTCTGCTGTCCCAGGCTAGAGTGCAGTGACATCACAGCTCACAGCAACCTTAAACTCCTGGGTTTACGTGATCCTCTTGCCTTAGCCCCTGGAGTAACTGGACTATATGGCTAGTTTTTCTCTTTTTAGTAAAGATGGGGTCTTGTTCTTGCTCAGTCTAGTCTCAATCTTCTAAACTCAGGCAATCTCCACCTATCTCAGCCTCTCAGAGTGCTGAGGTTAGAAGTATGAGCTACCATGCCCTGCCAAATTTCTATAAATTAATATTAAAAAAAGAAACCCCAAAATAAAAGTGAGTAAAAGTCCTTACTCCTAACTGTGCATTTCATTAAACAGACAATCAAAGTAGGTAAAAAATATAAAAAATGGTCAATCTTGTTACCAATCAAAGAAATATAAATTAAAACCAAAATTAGATATCTTCCCATCAAATTAGAAAAAAAACAAAAATAAATATAACAATAACCAAGTGTTGGTTAAGATATGGAACCACAGTAATTCTTAAGCATTGTCAGTGGGGGTATAAATATTTATATCTACTTTGGAAATGTCCTGATATTATTCAGTAAAATAAAATATGGCTACACATACCCTAAAACCTAGCAATTCTCCAAGGAATCATCTCAAAGAAGCTCTTGCACACATACATCCGGGGATAAATAGATTCATAACAGATTAGCCAAAAACTGAAATATACTCTTAGTTTATCAGCAGTAGAGCTCACTTATTTTAAAGTTGTGGTTTATCTAGACAATGAAAAACTAAACAACAGTAAAAGTAAAGAAATCACAGCTACACTGCATCTGTTTAGATAAATTTCACAATGCTGAGATAAACAAATTATATAAAATATTTAGTAATTATTCCATTTATATAAAGTACGAAAACAAGTGAAACTACACTAAACATTTTTAAAGGATACATACATAGCAAGCTAAAAACAAAAGCAAGAAAATGGTTATCCCAAATGTCAGGATAATGATTATCTCTGTTTCAAAATGAAGGGAATAGAATCATGGGTGGTTTACATAACTTTTATGAAAATGATTTTATTTCTTAACCAAGGGTTAAGAATTAACATGGTTAAAGTTATTTCTTGAACTATACACATATTTAATATACTACCCTGTTATGTTGAATATATTTTATACAAAATTAAATAAAGAAAATTGGAGACTCAGTGCCCATAGCTCAGTGGTTACGGTGCCAGCCATATACACCAGAGCTGGCAGGTTCGAACCCAGCCCAGGCCTGCTAAACAACAATGACAACTACGACAACAACAAAAAAAGTAGTTGGGCGTTGTGGCAGGCACCTGTAGTCCCAGCTACTTGGGAGTCTGAGGCAACAGAATCGCTTAAGCCCAAGAGTTAGAGGTTGCTGTGAGCTGTGATGCCACAGTACTCTACTGAGGGCAACATAGTGAGACTCTGTCTCCAAAAAAACAGAATTAAAGTCGGATACCTCTTATACATCTGAGTGTATATATTAAACTTCACATTTCTTACCTACTGTTTTCACATTTTTTACACATTGCCTTTCTGGATTCTGGATTCTGTTCTCCTCTAGGGCAAAGACTATTTTACTAATCTATTTAACTTCTGAGGCTAGCACTAAGCTTAATAATAATAAAAGAAAAGATATAATAAATGAAAAGCAGCAGAATTCACAAGACAATTTGTACTTCCGGTTCCTCTAGTTTTTCCTAAATAGCTCCAAAGCAGCAAAGTTCACAGCCACATTTCCAATTCAAAACCTTAGTATGGTGGTTTTAGTGTCTTCCAAAATATTCTTGGGTTTAGGATACACATTGGAGGTTTCCTAATATCATGTTAAATGCCTTCAGATTAGCCAGTTGACAATCATTTCACAAGCTGACACAGATTTTTTAAGAAATGCCAATAAAAAAGCCTTAAACATAATCTTTGCAAACAAATCATCATGAAGAAAAGTCAAAAGCAAAACAAGTGAGTGAGAGAGAAAAAGCGAGAGTTCTCAGAGGCCAATGAATTATATAAATGGGTATGTATTTATGGACATATACCCGTAAGAAATTATATTTGCTGATGTTAAACATCAGAATATAGAATTTTACTACTGGAAAGGTGATGAAAATTTATCATTTCCTCCCCTATCCATTTACCCCAGCACAAATTACACTTTCTCTACTCTTCTAAAGCAAACATGGACTACAAAAAGGAAAGAAGTTCACTACAATGATCATATGACCTCTCTTGTTTTGTGATTTAAGTATTTGTTGCTAAAGTCACATTATAATTTTTAACATGCAATTCACCTATAATCTCCATAAACCAAACAGTAACCATTTCTATTTGTTCCAAGTTCCTTTATACATACACATGTAAAGTGTGTCTATTTATGAAATTAGTTTCTGCATTCTTCTGCATGTTTTACTCTCAAACATATATGTTATTACAGTTTTCATATCTAATGGCTACAGAGTTGTATTTTGAGCAGATGATTATCATAACTATTGGACATCTAAGTTGTTCTCAAATCATTTCATTATTTGTAAACAACATGTGTTATGTAATTAAATTAAGACACTATTAGCAGCAGTCACACACACTCTTTGTAGTCTTAATCCTATATTGGTGTTTAACATGAATTAAAATGGAGAGTTAGTGAAATGTTTATTCATGCTTTAGCATGTACTAAGCCAAATACATACAAGATTTTAAAAAGTCATCCCAAAGTTCTCGTGAAAAAATGTAACCCATTTAAGGGCTTGAATATTTAATCAATATATCTAAAACTTCCCTGGTGAGCAAATAATAACCATAGTTAACATGAGGAAGAACAAAGAAGTTGCAATATTGAGAGACAAAAGTTTCTTATTGAAATGATACAGGAAAGGCCAATAACTAATTGCAACCCTGTCCTTGCAGTAAGCTAGGGCAAGTACTTAGAAAAGTGCTATCTCTGCCCCATCTCTGATGTATCCTATGGCCAAGCACCACATAAATTCTCTGGGCAAAGTAAGTAGGACCATGTAATACATGTCTTCTGACCATTCCAGAAGTCACTTGCTGAATCTCACACCTATCTTTCAATATTCTATCTAGTCTAAAAATTATGTGACTCTAACCATGGTAACATGGCTAAGATTATATTTGGCATCAAAAAAAGCCAAAAGACTGTGGAATTTTGTCTATAAGAATTATCTTATCTCTAGAATCCAGGGTTAGGGAAAAGAAAGAGGAAGCATCTGTCATATTTCTTATTTTAATGATTATTCTCCAATAATTAATATCTTGCTTTAATAGTCTCCTGGTCTACCAATTGAGATAGTTGGGCAGACACTGAACATCTGGTTTTTAGATATGAATACCAAGATTACTTCTTTCTATTTGTCTTGTCCAAATAAAGAATATTCATATACTTTCCAAAAAGGGTTGTAAAGATTCACATTGAGCAATATGTGAACCTGCCAGTTCCACAATAATCTTCCAATACATAGGTTAACCATCACAAAAGTTAAATTTTTTTGAAAAAATGGGTAACACCATGTTTAGGGAGGTTGTTATGGAACTGGCAGGTTCACATATATCACAAAGTCCCAAAGTTGCAGATGCTGGTGTGGATGTTGAGAGAGGGGGACACATCTACACTGTTGGTGGGACTGCAAACTAATACAGCCTCTTTGGAAAGAAGTATGGAGAAGCCTCAAAGTTAGATCTCCCATTTGATCCTGGAATCCCACTACTAGGAGTCTACCCAGAAGAAAAAAAAATCACTTTATCTTAAGAACATTTGCACTAGTCGGTTAATCACAGCTCAATTCACAATTGCCAAACTGTAGAAACAACCTAAATGTCCACCTATCCAGGATGGATTAATAAGCTGTGGTATATGTATACTATGGAATACTATTCAGCCATTAAAAATATGGAGACTTTACATCCTTTGCATTAACCTGGACATAGTTGGAATGCATTCTTCTCAATAAAGTATCACAAGAATGGAGAAGCAAGAATCCACTGTGCTCAATTCTAATATGAAGCCAGTAGATGGTCTAACACATGCCCACATAAGACAAAAACTCAAATCAATTCAGGAGGGGGAGGGGATGCATGTATCCCAACTTAATGGGCCAAGGTTAGGGTGTATGGAACATATCTTGGGGGTGGGACACAATTATAAGAGGAGCTTTACTTAACAAAAGCAAACAATGTAACCTCATTTGTTGTACCCTTAATTAACTGAAACAATAAATAATAAATTTAACCTCTGTGAATATTTATTTATATTGTAACATGAGATTTAAGAAGTACTCACCATCTGTTGCAGAGTTCAGTAATACCTTAAGTTGTTCTTCATTTAAAGGTTTTTCCAGGCTATTCAAAGTAGATGAAAGATCTTTAATTTCAACTTGCCCATCAGAGACACTATGAACAATATTCCATGCATCTTCTATTCCTATGTGTATACATTGATGACAAAATGTAACTATACAGATAAGCACATAACAATATGACTTGGGGTGGATTTCTTCTCAGTTGGAGATCCTCCCCACCTGCGCCTGGGTGGAATAATGCCATTTTATTTTCTTTTTAATTTCATTTCTATATTTCAGAAAACCTACTTGAATACACTTTGAAACAAGAGCACAACAAAATAGAATATACTTCAAATATTGAATATACAAACTATTATAGTTCAAATTTTAACACTGGTACTTTCCCTCTTAAACTTCAACTAAAAAAAAAAAAGAAAGAAACTCCAGATATTAGAGCTACCTGACAAAAATTCATGTTGAGCCTGAACTTCCAAGTGACAGTAGAACTGAAACTGATATGTCTGCCAGGGCTAAGTGTGTGACACAGGCATGTTACAGCAAAAGGCCAGAGCCAACTGTTAATATGTCCACAATTAAGAAACTGACAGACATAAACTACCACATAAAATGTTACATGTAAATTCTATAATAATACTGTGCTAGATACAAGATTTTTTAAAAAACTTTTTTAATAAAAAAACAAGCCATTAGCTTATTTTAAGAAAGAAAACCGAAAATTATTCTAAGGCCTTTGTTGTAAATCTGCTTAAGTTATATGATATATATATTAAAAAAAAAAAAAAGAGTCCCACTAGATCTTTTTTGCTTTCCTCTTTCTGAAGCTTTTGGATCCATTCTTCAATTCACATTCTAAAATACCTACATTAGCAGAGTCTTCACATAGCACCAGTTAAGTCAGTACTGTGCAGAACACAGTAATTACTGGTATACGTACAAAATGCAGCAAAAATTGCTATATGTAACAAAGAGATCACCCATCCCAACCCCTCCCCCCCCCCCGGTGAAAACTATATAACCTCTTACAGAATGTTAGTGTTCCAAGTCTTACAGAAAGTTAGTGTGTAACATGATATTATAGTGAACTGCTTGGTCCTTTTTAATCCTTTTCTTTATTGATGGGTTCAGTTGTTTCCTACAGTAAGAGGCAGTTTTCTGTCAGCATCTCAATATGTAGTTCATTTCCCACTGAAACATGGGATAGGTAATTTATTCCAGTAAGTTTGTTTTCTTATATTCATTAAAAATGTTTTGAAGTCTTCTTTGACTTAACTTGATGACTTCCCTTGACGACATATTATTTAAGTCAGTACTATCACTAACAGTGAATTCCACAATGGAGCTGCTATTTTATTTCTCACATGACACTATTCCTTCTGTTTTCATAGTTACAGGAAGGGCAATAGCTGAAGGTGCACTGACAACCACTACATGGATCACTGTCTTATTTCCATCTGCTGGTTTTTCTTCTGCCAGCTATAAAGTTTTCACATCATGTTCTTGCTTTTTTGCTACTGCTTCTGATTTAACTTCTGACCCTTTTAAGACTGCATTGATAACTCAAGGAGGAGTCTGGCCAGATGCCTGTTGAGTAGGTACTGATAGTCTCATTACAAGTGTAACATGGGCTATTAAAACAGGGGTTAGTGCTCTCACAGCCAATGGAGTTCCAATAATGTTAATGCTACCTGATCCAGTCAGATTTGACTTTGTCTGCAGTTGCCACTGTGCAAGTTGTGTAGCTGGGATGGTAATAATTTGGCAGGCTGCATGATTTTGTCTCCATTTTCAGTAGAGGCTGGCATCACAGTAGGGATTGTCTGAATGACTACCTTTGGAGAGGTCGCTGTTGTTGGATTAGTACTGGTTATTAATGGTGTACCTGCATTAACTGACTGAACTGCGACAGTTGAAATTTTCTGACCCAATGATGTCATCACAACAGGTACTTGCATTGCCACACGAACTGTTCTTGGAGCTGCCGTTGCTGATGCAGATGCAATGGTAGTAGGAGACCTGGATGAAGCATCATGACCAGGGAAGTGATATTCACAACTCTAGCTACACTCTTCTCTGCTCTGGAGCAGTTGACAGATGAGTTTTTTCACTACGAACAGAGGTTTCTGCTTTTAGGAGACTTTCTGCAGATAGTGACACTCGTTCTAATGATTTTTCATCAGCAGCTGCTGCTAAATCTTCATTACATTTCACTTTTGTCATCATCTATGACAACTATGTTTTGGGGCATATCCTTGAACTGATATACAAGCCTCTGTCCTTCAACCTTTGCAAGAATTCCCCTTTGGCAGTAGTATCTCAAAGCTCGTCCCATAGTTTCATAGTTCATGTCTGGCTTATTCTTATGCTTTCCCCAAAGCTTAGAGACAGACTTTGAATCCACGAACTTGAAAATGCCTTTTTCTCTTTGAGTTCACTTAATATACCAAGGACAAGTATTTTTATCTTGAATAGGTCTAAAAGAAACTCCCACAAATAGGTTGTGTTTCCTTTTCCTTCTCTGGGTTTCTCCTTTATACCTAACTCAGGAGACCCATTGGAAATTGGTGATTGCTGGGTCTTTGGTTTTCGGCCAACTGAAAAAATAAGATATAGAAACCGTACACTGAAAACAGGAAAAATAACGAAAGGATTAACAGACTCTCTGATAAAACATTATACATTAAACTGGACACTAATTTGTGGATTAATATACTCAGCATGTATGATATAAGTTGCTTTTAAAAGGAGCATTAGGCTAGGCTAGTGGCTCATGCCTGTAATACTAACACTTTGGGAAGCTGAGCCAGGAGGATCACTTGAGCCCAGGTATTTTAAGACCAGCCTGGGCAATATAGCAAAATCTTGTCTCTAGGCTCGGCACCTGTGGCTCAATGGGCTAAGGCGCCAGCCACGTATACCTGAGCTGGTGGGTTTGAATCCGGCCCGGGCCCGCCAAACAACAATGACAGCTGCAACCAAAAAATGGCCGGGGGTTGTGGCAGGCACCTGTAGTCCCAGCTACTTGGGAGGCTGAGGTAAGAGACTCGCTTAAGCCCAGGAATTGGAGGTTGCTGTGAGCTGTGATGCCACGGTCCTTTATCCAGGATGATAGCTTGAAGTTCTGTCTTAAAAAAAAAAAAAGAATGACATAATGTCATTTGCAGCAACTTAGATGGAACTGGAGACCTTTATCCTAAGTGAAGTAAATCAGGAATGGAAAAACAAACACCACATGCTCTCACTAGTAAGTAGGAGCTAAATAATGGGTATGCATGGTCATAAAAGGGTACAAAGGACATTGCAAACGAAGAAAGGGTGGTTAGGAGCAGACTGAGGGATAATCACCTATCATGTATTAAGTACACGGTTCTGGTGATAGGCACCCTAAAAGCACTGAGTTCAGCATTATACAATACATCCACATAACAAGAACACAAGTACCCTCTAACATTTTGAAATAAAAATTATTAAAAAATACACTTACTTTCATGTATGAGCACACACAGGAATGTTCCATTTTATAACACCATTATGCAAATTACATTCCTTGTATTAAAACAGGCTCATAATTAATATCTGCTTCTGTCCATATATATATGTATATTTCTTTGCTGAGCATTATCATATTAATTTTCATACAAGATATGCTACTTAACATGAGAGTTTTACCGAAGATTTCCCTTATTATTGGAAACATATAACATTGTATAACATAAAAAAAAAATAAAGTGGGATCTGAAACTAAAACTATAATGGAATTCAATAGTTTAACCAAAACTATGCATGCATTTATAAAAATATTAAACAGAATGATTGAGAAATGAGGGTCTTTTTTTTCTTTGTAGTACATGTATATATTTTTAACAGCTTTATTGAAGTATGATTTACATACTATAAAAGTCACTTGTTTAAAATGTACGTTTTTTTTTAGTAAATTAATAAGGTTATATACCACCACCACAAGCCAGTTTTAGAATATTTCCATCAACCCTAAAAGATTCCTTGTAGGCATCTCGATGTATATGCCTTCTCTGGACATTTTATATAAAAGGAAAGGATGAGGTTTTTCTGGTATATTTAAATATCAGAGTTAGCAGCAAAAAAAAAAGAAAAAAAAAGTAATTCAGTATTTTTTGGCAAAGATTTCGCTATTGAAATTCTTTCTAAAAGTTATTAACGTGCTTTGCTCATTTGGTGAGGGAAGTATGAATATGACTTGAGATCCTTTTCCTTTATTCCTTCTACCCTTCTTTCCTTGCTTTTTGCTAATTTATACTGTGTAGTATTTAATAATCTTTATGCTTAATTTCTCAGTACAGAAAGAAATTTCTCAGCACATGGAAAGTGCAAGGAATATACCTTTTTATTTCAACTGTATTACATATCTTGACAGTTTAATAGGAAAACAAAACACTCCCCCCACAGAAATCCAACACATGAATATACCATACATATTCTTGACATGTTTTCATTTCTCCTCAATGTGGAATACATTTTTACAATTATTGATGACAAATCCATTTAACACAGATCCTCTAAAATTTAAAATGCTATCTCCAAGTTGAATTCTATTTTCAAATGAAATTCCATCTTCCCCCAAATTCTGGTATCGTTATTGCCTCCTCTTTCCCTCATAATCTACATTCAATTCTTTAGCAAATCCTGTTCTACCATCACAAGTATATGAATACTAACACCTCTATCACAGTGGGCTCAGACACCATCATTTTTTGCATAGAACATTATAATACCTAACATTTATCTTCTAACTTCAGACCCTGCCTACAACCTTCCACAGCAGCCAGATTAAAACAAAAACATCAGTCAACACCTCCAAGAGTGTTCCATTTTACTTAAATCAAAAGCCAAAGTCTTTAGTGGTTACTCTGGGATCTTAAGCTTTTAACAACCTCTTTTAACCTACAACAACCTAAGTAACCATTAAGAAAAGAACTAAAACAAGATTTCTAGCAGAGGTGTCCAACCTGTAGCCCATGGGCAGCATGCACATTTTGTGAGGACTTTTGACTTCTTTGCTTATCTACAGCAGTGGAGATCACAAAAAATTATGCAGGGACCTTTTTATTGTTTTTGTTTTTGTTTTTTTTTTTTGAGACAGAGCCTCAAGCTGTCACCCTGGGTAGACATCACAGCTGGCATCACAGCTCACAGCAACCTCCATTTCCTGGGCTCAAGCAAGTCTCCTGCCTCCACCTCCTGAGTAGCTGGGACTACAGGCGCCTGCCACAACGCCCGGCCATTTTTTGATTGCAGCTGTCATTGTTGTTTGGCGGCCCGGGCTGGACTCAAACCTGCCAGCTCAGGTGTACGTGGCTGGTGCCTTAGCCCGTTGAGCCACAGGCGCCAAGCCGTTTTTGTTGTTGTTGTTGTTAGTGTCTGTGTATTTAATGTGTGGCTCAAGACAACTAACTCCTTTTTTTTTTTTTTTTTTTTAGACAGAGTCTCAATCTGTCACCCTGGGTAGAGTGCTGTGGTGTCATAGCTCACAGCAACCTCCAATTCTTGGGTTCAAGCAATCCTCTTGCCTCAGTTTTTGCTATTTTTAGTAGAGAGGGGAGGTCTCCCCTTTTGCTCAGGTTGGTCTGGAACCCATGAGCTCAAGCAATCCACCAGCCTTGGCCTCCCAGAGTACTAGGAATACAGGCGTGAGCCACCACGCCTGGCTGACAACTAACTCTTTGTCTGATGTGCAACAGAGAAGAAAATAAGTTAGACACTGCGGAAGGGAATCAAAACAGTATACTATAAAAAGTCAACTAAATACAAAAACAGGCAGTAACTGAGAAATTGAAAAATAAAAACATGTAACGTACATAAAACAAATACCATTTAAGATAATATCAAGAAAGTGGCAACTACAGAGGGAAAAATATTTGCAAATCATGTATCTGGTAAGGAGTTAAAACCCAGAATAAGAGGTGTGAAAATTGAGTTCATGAACTCATCCTAGAAAAAGTGCCACATACCACATTGCTGAATTACTTAAGGTCACCTTCGAAATACTCCCCTTGGGAAGCTATGCACCAAAGCCACAGCCTAGTCCCTCCTTGGTAGCAATTTCATTACTCTTTTTCTGGAATGGACATCCAAGTTGTCATCATATGAGATCTGACAATTAAGTTAGCAAACTCATCCTATAAAAAGTGTTACATACCACTACAGTCGCTTTTGAAATACTACAGTCATAAGATGGCCAAGGAGAAGCTGGGCACAGTGGCTCATGCCTATAATCCTAGCACTCTTGGAGACCAAGGCAGGTGGATCACTTGAGCTCAGGAGTTCAAGACCAGCCTGACCAAGAATGAGAGACCCTGTCTCTAAAAATAGTGAGTGTTGTGGTGGGCACCTGTAGTCCCAGTTACTCAAGAGGCTGAGGCAAGAGGATCTCTTGAGCCCAGGAGTTTGAGACTCTGTCTCAAAAAAAAAAAAGAAAGAAAGATGGCCAAGTGGAGTACTTTGAAGGTAACCATAGTAAATTCAGCAATGAGGTATATAGCACTTTTTCCAGGATGAGTTCACAAACTTAATTGTCCAGCTTCCGTACATAAAGGACACCTACAACTCAATAACAAAAAGTCAAACAATAAAAAGTCAAACATCCTAGCACTCTGGGAGGACGAGGCAGGCGGCTTGTTTGAGCTCAGAAGTTTGAGACCAGCCCAATGACTATTAAAAACAGAAATACTAGCCGGAAGTGAAATAAGCCAGATACAAAGGACAAATATTGTATGATTCCATTTTTTTATGCATAGGACTCTGCATGATAGATATGAATGCACTTTTATGCAGTATCATGAGTAGACAAAATAACAGAACCAAAAAGTAGATCAGAGGCTACCAGAGGCTGCAAGATGGAAGATGGGAGGAATGGGAAGTTATTACTTAATGGGTAGAGTTTAAGTTTGTGGTGTTGAAAACATTCTGGAAATTTTGGATAGTGGTGATGTGATGGTTGTACATGTTGTAGATATACTTATACTTAACACCACTGAAACTGCACACCTAAAATTGACTAAAATAGCAACATTTTTGTTACACATATTTTGAAACAAATTTTTAAAAAGCCAAATCACATTAAAACTTCCACCGTCCTTAACACATTGACTGCAACACTAGAAAAAAATGTTTTCCGTGAGGCCACAGTGTTTTATTAGGTCAAGCACATTGACTGCCACGTGAGTTGTATTTAACTTAGGGTAGTTTTAAGCAGTTTTTACTGTGCCTTCTTTCTTGAAAGACAGTTTCACTTTGTATAGAATCTTAGAATTTAAGGTTATTTTTCCTCAGTGCCCTGAAGACAATATACTCTTTCCTTCATTGTGGCTATGGAAAAGTCTTTTATATATCTGCCATTCTTTATTTGGAGATGATCGGTCTTTTGTCTTTTGCTGCTTTCATAAATTTCTCTCTCGTCTGCATTTTTATTGTTATTTATTATTATTTTATTTTTATTTTTTATTTTATTGAGACACTGCCCTGGGTAGAGTGCAGTGGTGTCATCATAGCTGACCGCAACTTCCAGCTCCTAAGCTCAAGTGATTCTTCTGCCTCAGCCTCCAGGAGTATCTATGACTATATAATTAATAAGTATTTTGTCAAAATATACTTTGTGTGCATACTCTTGCTAATGAATTTAAGTATCCATTGATAATTCTTATCTATGAAATCTAGCTAGTGGTGATTTTCTATCTCCATCATTCCTTCTACATTTTTTTCTTTAAGACGGTCTCACTATGTCACCCTCAAAAGAGTGCCGTGGCGTCACAGCTCACAGCAACTTCAAACTCTCGGGCTTAAGTGATTCTCTTGCCTCAGCCTCCCAAGTAGCTGGGACTACAGGCGCCCAGATATTTTTTGGTTGTAGTTGTCATTGTTGTTTGGCAGGTCTGAGCTGGATTTGAACCTGCTAGCTCCAGTGTATGTAGCTGGCGCCCTAGCCACTGAGCTACAGGTGCCAAGCCACTGACCACTTTCTTGAGGTTCATTTTCCTGAAAGTTTGAGTCAAACATGGGTGCACATTATACACAAGAGTGCAATTAAAGCAAAATATGGTAAATTAATTTCCCACTTGACACCCATAACTTTACACAACTTAAAATAGTTTGTTACATTCTAAAACTAAGGAGGATTAAAAAATAATTTAGTGTCAAATTTCCAAACTAACCCATCACATATATCATCATTTATTAATAAAGGCATATTATTTGAGTAGTTTTTTATTATTCTAATAAAGTGAAAAATTTTCCAAAATTTTCACTCAGCCATTTGTTACCTAGATTTATCAGTATCTTTTCCTCTCCACATGTTATTACTTTTTCAAAGCAAAAGAATAAACAAGTAAAAGAATCTACATGGAGCTCAAGAAAAGTATACTACCAGAAAAACTAAGATACGGTATTAGCTACCATTTATTAAGTATATTTTAAATATAATAAAATTGAAACTCACAGCCACTTTATTTAAGGACTGCTTACCTCACAGATGAGAAACCGATCAAGTTTAGAGAGCTCATGTCACTTATCTAATATCATAAAATTAATAAGTATTTCAGCAACCCAAATCTGAGCTCTTTAGCCACTACACTTTAAAGTGAACATTTTCCCACATTCTCTAACTTCAGGATGCATCTTAAAATTGTTGGCATATTAAAACCACTGTTGTGGCAATACTAAGTGACAATAAGAAGGCAGCTGTCATTCCCTGTGCATACACAAAACTTGGCGTAATTCAAGTCGGAAGAAAATCCTAGAGACAATACTGGAATACTCTTTCAACTCCTACAAACCAAACAATTGTGAAGAAAGGGTGGGGCTGGGGGAAACAGATATATTTAGCAACAATTCTAAGATGGGTATCAAAGGTTGACTAACTTGACATAATTGGAAGGCTAGCATAAGAATTTAGCACCAATGGTTCCTGATTCTTTTTGGAAATATCATACAGAGAAAGCTCCACGTAGAAAACTGAACATCAATGACTGAGTCAAAAAGCAATTTAAAAGTGGTGGACTCTGAATGTAAAGAACATCAGTACATTTAACCAATTTATTTCATATATACATATTTTTGTTTTCTGGTATATACAAAAGAAATATTGTTAATTCTAATATTTTCTTTGATCAATATAAAAAAATTTTTTTTTTTTTTTGAGATAGAGTCTCACTCTGTTGCCCTGGAAATAGTACAATGGCACCATCATAGCTCACAGCAACCTCAAACTCTTAGGATTAAGCAATCCTCTTGCCTCAACCTCTCAGCTAGCTGGGACTATAGACATGTACCACCACACCACCTAGTTTTTATACTTTTAGTACAGATAGAGTCTCACTCTTGCTCACGCTAGTCTCGAAATCCTGAGCTCAAGCAATCTACCCACCTCGGCCTCTCAGAGTGCTAGGATTATATATGTGAGCTACTGCACCTAGCCTATATAAAAATTCTTAGGACTATAAACTAATATAACCTTTTTGGAAGGAAGTATGGAGAATCCTCAAAGAACTCTAAATTAGACCTCACAATCCCATTACTAGGCATCTACCCAGAAGAAAAAAATCATTTTATCATAAGGACATTTGCACTAGACTGTTTATTGCAGCTCAATTTACAATCACCAAAATGTGGAAACAACTTAAATGCCCACCAACCCAGGAATGGATTAACAAGCTGTGGTGTATGTATATCATGGAATAACTATTTAGCCACTAAAAAGATGGAGACCTTACATCTTTTGTATTAACCTGGATAGAGTTAGAACACAGTCTTCTTAGTAAAGCATCACAAGAATAAAGAAGAACCCAATATACTCAATTCTAATACGAAGCCCGCACATGATTGAATACATACTCTCATAAGAGAAAAACTCAAATTAATTCAAGTTGGGGGGGGGCAGGGGAACAAGGGAGTGGGGAGAGAGGAGGCGAGAGAGAGATGGAGAGTTACGGTGTATGGCACACCTCTTAGGGGTAGGACACAATTATAAGAAGGACTTTACCTAACAAATGCAATCAGTGTAACCTAACTTTTTGTGCCCTCAATGAACCTGAAACCATAATAAATAAATAAATAGCCCGGGCACCCATAGCTCAGTGGTTAGGGTGCCGGCCACATGCACCAAGGCTGGTGGGTTCGAACCTGGCCTGGGCCTACTAAAATATCAACAACAAAAATAGCCAGGCGCTGTGGCTTACACCTGTAGTCCCAGCCACGAGGGAGGCTAGAGCAAGAGAATGGCTTGAGCCCAAGAGTTTGAATTCACTGTGAGCTGTGACAGCATGGCACTTTACTGAGGGTGACAAAGTGAGACTCTACCATAAAAATAAATAAATAAATAAATATCCTTAATGATAAAAACTTTGGCAGTATGTTTTCCTTTTAAGTAACATAGAAAATAATGGTATAACGTGCTATAAGAGTAGAAATAGTGTTCACTAAATAAAATAATTGACTTTAAGTACTTTATTATTGAGCTTCAGATATGGTATCAAGAAATCACATTCTCTTCCCTAAACCTCATCTTCATACCAGGAGCTTATGCAATGTGTAGGATAAAAATCTAACTCACATCACACTAACTCATATCTCACTTACCCAATTTTTTCAGATTCATAAAGTAAAATGTTTATTGGCTGAGTTTCCAATTTACTCAGTTCCTCATTTTCTTTACATCTTTTCTTTCTTTCTTTCTTTCTTTTTTTTTTTGTCTTTTTGAGACAAGAGTCTTACTCTGCTGCCATCAGTAGAGTACTGTGGTGTCACAGCTCACAGCAACCTCAAACTCTTGAGCTTAAGCAATTCTCTTGCCTCAGCCTTCAAAGTAGCTGGGACTACAGGTGCCTGCCACAACATCCAGCTAGTTTTTCTTTTTTTAGTAGAGACCAGGTCTCGCCGCTCTTATTCAGGCTGGTCTGGAACTCCTGAACTCAAGCAATCTACCTGTCTTGGCCTCCCAAAGTACTAGGATTACAGGCATAGGCTATCTTACGAGGCTTGATTTTCTTTACATCTTAACCTATACATAATTCATAAAGCTGAAAGCAACAACTAAAAACATTTTGGCCATGTAAGTTACTTTCCTAAACTATCAATATTACCATGAAGGTTTTCAACAATTTCATTTATTTCTATTAGCATTTCTCATCATTCAGCATGTTTGTCTTTCTAAGTTTTCTTGACTGGGAAAATTTATTACAAACACAAAGTTTAAAATAATATAATTCAAAGTTATATTAATATAATTTTGTACTATCAAATAAAAGTGGAACAAATACCAGGAATTAGATAAATTCTCTTTATAACTTACAAATTTTATTATTCTGAAAGATAAACGATAATAATTTATAATAAATTAACACTCCCATTTTCCTCTTTGTTGTTTAAAGGAAGTCTATAGAAAAAAAAACCTAAATCCACATTTCTTAATAGATATTAAAATAATAAAATTTTTTTAAAAGGGAAAAATGTCAAAATATCACTGGAACCAGAAAGCAAATAGAAGCAGGAAATTCTCAGTTACAAAGATAGGCTAATAAACATTTTTAAATAAAGGATCTGAAATTTATCAAGACGGGAGAAAGTACTTGCAATCCTGTTCAAATATTTGTTCCTGTCCTTCCATAATGAATGTTTTCCTTTGTAGATCTTGACAAACTCTCTCCTAGGTCAGTATCTCTATCTAAAGTTGACAGACCAAAGATTTATTTTCAAACATGACTACAATGGAATACAGAGTTTATCTGCTTTCTGCCGTGGCTACACCCACAAAATATTCCTGGAATTATCTTTTGAGGCATTGTTAGTGTGGTTACAGAATATAGAAGGAAAGGCAAAATTATCAGCCAAAGACTTTGGAATCTTATCCTAAATATTTTTAGAGATTTTTTTCTCTCTAATTATATCATAATTCTTTTTTCTGTTATAAAGATATTTCATGCAAAGTATTAACTCTGCCCCCCCCAAAGCTCAACCTCTCAACAAACAAAAAAAATTTTTTAAAATATATTTCCAATCTCTCACATACATTTTGTGCCATATTAATGTTTTAAAATATAGCTTTGAAACTTTTTCAGGTTGAAAACAAAAAAACAGAACCAGAGGACCTAAATACCATGATAAATTCCGTAAAAAGTCTTTGCTTCAAAAGAATAGAAAGCTGGGCGGCGCCTGTGGCTCATCGAGTAGGACGCCAGCCCCACGTGCCGAAGGTGGCGGGTTCAAACCCAGCCTCGGCCGAACTGCAAAACAGAAAAATAGCCGGGCATTGTGACAGGCGCCTGTAGTCCCAGCTACTCGGGAGGCTGAGGCAAGAGAATCACCTAAGCCCAGGAGTTGGAGGTTGCTGTGAGCTGTGTGACGCCACGGCACTCTACCAAAGGCGATAAAGTGAGACTCTGTCTCTACAAAAAAAAAAGTTACAAAAGAATAGAAAGCTGAAAGGCCCTTCAAAATAGGACGCATTTTTCAAATCGGCTTCCAACTCTGTTTACAATTTTATAGACTATATAGTTAACTGAAGTAAAGTAATATTAAATAAAACTGGCAACTTATGGAATAAGCCTTAAGGAAGTAATAAACCCCGAAATGAAATTAGTAAACACATGTTATATATAGATTACCTAAGTAACAGGGCTACCTGTTTTTGGATGTATATTCTGGTTTATTAGCTCTTATAAAAATCTAAATTCCCATAACCAAAGAAGAAATCTTATTGCTTCCAATACTTGAACTGTCATAATTAAAGAAGTAGTCTTTCCTATGTGACTCCATAAGGCAAATGGGGCACCAATGAATGAAACTGACAGATATCAGGTTATGATTTAATAATTAGCACTAACAATGAAAATGGCTATCTAGGAAGAAGGTGACTATATTTCTGTCACCAGAGAAAACCAAGCCAGAGCTAGACAACCAACAATGGAACCAAAATCATTTTCCAATGTTCTATTCAATATTAAGATTCTTTCATTCTATAGTTGTCCTAACAAAGGGATAAAATATTTTCTAGCCCTTGATAGAACCCATCTTTCTCTTCTACAACAGATAAAAAAGGCATGATAGAATTTTGCTGAAATGACTCTAAATCTATCTACTGAGAGATATGGATTAATCATGCTATTGTACCTAAGGTTATTTATATCAGGTAAGAGAACTATATTTCAAAACAAACATAAGACAAACTTGAATGTAATACACTGTGGCATGGTTAACACAATTATTTTCACTAATTACTTACTAAGGTCACATAGTTTTGTGCTCACTACTTTTTAAAAAGGTGTTAGAAAAGATTGTGGAGATGAAAGTTTCTCTAGTTTGATATGTGATTTTCAAGACTAGTAAGCCACCAACCAGATAGGTTTTAACACTTTTTTTTTACTAATAAAGAAGTAACCTCAACCTTATTACTTAAAATGAAAATTAAAATAAGATGGAAATTTTCATCCTCAAGAACATAAAAAATACAAAAGTCTGACTAGAATATCAAATACTGCTTAGGGAGCTGGGAGTATAAATTAGTATAGCCACTTTGGAAAGTAATTTGGCTGTGTCTAAAAGATTCAAATATTATGTAGCCTATGAAGCAGGAAATCCACTTGTGGGCATATAACCCAGAGCAGATGAAGACACATAGTACAAAATATATTTTGTATCACTACATAAACTTTTTGACTAGATTGACAATAGAAAACACACTTTATATCTCAACTCAGAACAGAATTATATATATCATGAAAAAACAAGTTCCTTTTTATTCTGACACTTTCGATAGCACTCTATTTAATATTTTTAATGCAGATTCTAACCTACTGAACTGATTTCACTACCTGCTGTTTGGAAAACACTGAGCTAAAAAACAGTAACGATATATACAAGACAACATCTATAGGCTGGGCGTGGTGGCATACGCCTATAATCCTAGCACTCTGGGAGGCTGAGGTGGATGGATTGCTTGAGCTCAGGAGTTAGAGTTGGAGACCAGCCTGATGAAGAGAGGACCCTATTTCTAATAAAAATAGGAAAACTAGTAAGGCATTATAGCGGGTCCCTAAAGTCCAGCTATTTGGGAGGCTGAGGCAAGAGGATCACTTGAGGCCAAGAGATTGAGGTTGCTCTGAGGTATGATGATGCCACAGCACTCTACCCAGGGCAACAGAATAAGACTCAAAAAAAAAAAGAAAAAGACATCTATAAGGTTGTTTACTGTGGTATTGTTTAAAGTAGAGCACAAGCTGGATATACAGTAAACATTTGTTAATAGGTAGATAGTTAAGATGTAGAATACAATGAAACACTAGGAAGCAGTTACTAGTTTAAATTAGATCTCTCTATATACACATACATATCTCCATTTAATACATATACATCTTAAAAATATAATATAAGGTGAAAAATACAAGAAACAGAAGATCAATATTTCCAGGTTAATACCATTCATATAGATTTCCAGCAATACCACACTATCTATCTATCTATCTATATATATATACACACACACATACATATGGTATTCAAGATTGGTTAAGGAGGACTTTTATAATGTAATGTTTTAATTTTTAAAGAATGATTTAATTATTTGAAAAAATCTCTTGAAAGCATTGCATACAGCAGTATAAATTGGTAAAATAGGAGTAGAGGGTAAGAAGAAAGAGGTACAGATGAGTAGCGCCAGGGAAATACATCCAAATGCTCAAATCAATGTATAAGAGAGAAAAAAGAAGTTAGAAAAAAGACAGAGACAAAAACCATAAAGACTAAGGAAAAATTAGGGAGGTATGTAGCAACAGCTGGGGAATAAAGCATAAAGTGGCTGAAAAGGCAGGAAGAAAAGTCCTAACAACTAGTAAACTGATCCATTTCTCATTGGTGGTTCAACTGTATAAATAAAAGGATGGCAGCTTAGTGGGAAAGTACTTAGCAACTCTGTTTACACAGACAACAGAAAGTGCCACTAGAGTGGCAAATAGAACTGTGCAAGGCCAATTAACCCTTTCACCTTAGTGTTTTATACTAGCTATCTTTCTTACTGTGCCTTTGTTAGATCTATACTGATATGTGTTAGGACTAAATGCAATTATAAATCATTATTACATGTATTGATGAATTCTGCAAATTTCATGAAGCACATCCATTTTATTTAGTGTTCTGAATATTTACTTCGCTACTCTCATCTGGTTTTAATTAAGAAACACTTTCAATGGAAGAAAGGTTACCCAGAAACTCAAACTTATACTGTGTCCTTTATTAAACTATGAATTGATTACTACTCAACTTTTTCCGCCCAAAGGTTTTTTAAAAATTTAGATTCACTTCAAATTTCTTCTAGATAAATTAGGGGAAAGTTAGGAAAATAATAACACCTAGATTACTAAGAAAATGTAATAGAGAAATCTGAAAATGCACTGTCCATAAATCAGCTCCTGCCCAAGCAGTTATATCTATAATCACAATTTATTACTTGTAAGAGAAACTTTACATCTTGAAGGGCCAAATATAAGAGTTTTTTTAAAAGACAGTACTAAGTTTACTGCTGGAAACTATTCAATTTCGTCATTCCAAAATACCATCATTTCCTCTTTAAACTATATTTGAGAGCAAGGATCATATCTTCTACAAATTCTACAAAACCTAGTAAAGCGTCATACACCAACCAGACATGCAAAAATCTGGTAATGAACATGTTGTGAAATGTTGGCGTATGTGAAAGGCCTTGCTTCTATGACGGAGGACCAAAAATAAAAGTACATAATTGTTAAAAATGTTAAGCTATGGCAATCCACATAAATGTTTTATTCATTAATCATCACACTCTTTCCTACTGTCCAGAGGTTCTGCAAGTATCAACATCATTCTACTATCAGCTGAATTCCATGTCAAATCTCTTCCTTGCTGTATTATTTATCAATGAATCTTAATAGTAATAATTTTGAAAATGCTAGTCAAATAATAGGCAACATAATTTTTAAGAGAGGTTCAAAGGAATACTCACACACTGTAGTTCTTAACCCTACAAAGATCAATAGTCTGAAAACTAACACTTGGATTTTAGCGGGAAGGGATGTTTTACCTATTCTGGGCGTTCTTAGTTCTTCCCAGTGAGTAATAAAAGGCAAAAGAGCTAGAGAACTGTGCTTTCCTCATTCTACAGAAGCTGTTTAATGATTTCTATGGCCATATTAAAGTCAGTGGAGGAAGACCCAAGCATGGCAGGTTCTGCTTTTCACCAAGATTTTTCTTGAATGCAGACCACCCATTAGGATTCCCCTATTTCTTTTTCTTCCATAACAACACCAGCACAAACACTGTGCAAGTTAACCAGTCAAAGCGAACAGCATCAGTCAAGGGGCAATGGGGCCAATGTCAAGTAATGGAAGAAAGGAGCAGTGAGAACCTCACATCTGCTCCCCTAGATGAGCGAGAACATGCTGAGGCTTCTTTGCAGGCAAGCAGAGAACTCAGTGGACACTCACACGGCTGCCCTCCTACTCCCCTGACACAGATTCTCACAAACACAAAAGCAGAATACTAGTACTGAGTACTTAAATGCCATACAAATCAAGACTTAAAGAACTACCAAACTTAAAAAATGAAAAGAAAAACAAAATGATAGACCGATCATCCAAGTAAACATATTATTTACCTAAAATCTATAATTTTGATAGTTTAATTAATTTACAAAGTTCAAGAATTCACTTCCTGTTTTATAGATATGCACATAAACTAAAATATGCACCAAAATACACATTGTAAAGGAGAAATAACTTCCAAAGTACTACACATAATTATTAAATAAACCCTAGCAAAGACTTCTGTGGCTTGAAGAAGTACAGATATTTCTTCCCTTTTCTCTTCGGAATACTCTAATTTTCTGAAGCGAATTTTGGACTTGAGTTTAGAACTAAAATACACATATACACTGGGGAGCCAACAGTCAATTACTATGATTTTTTTCACATTAAAAACAAAAATCTCTTAATGTATCTAATACATATATAAAAGTCAGGAGGCTCATAATGTAGTATGGCCCTATGTATGATCATTGCACCATTCTAACTCTCCACTTCTCCTGGATAATCAGTGCTCACAACTGGTCTTCTATAAATAAAGGAATTTCTTTTCAAAGTGTTAAGGGGAAAAAAATCTATGCCCAAGATATTTTTCTACATTCTGTACATCAAACCAACACTTAGATATTTAACTGCAAAAACATTTTTTTAATTTAAATGAGGATGTCTACTTTCTTTTTTTTTTTTTTTTAATTTTTCACTTTAATTTAATAACTGTTAAACTTAATTTAACACATTTAACAACTTTTAGAAGCATAAAAATGGAGTAAATAACTTCCAAAACTAGTATAAGAAAAAAATGAGATGGGAGGAGAATGCAATTAATTTGAAAGCAGGAAGAAAAAAGGTTTTAAAAAAGTTGAAAATAAGATAGTGGAGATGAACTCACATGTATGAAAAAACACACTCAATGTAAAAGGGTCAAATGCTTCAGT
>CAUYRH010070362.1:0-80698 GCA_963574655.1 Perodicticus potto
CCACTGTGTCATTAATTGTCACTAACTGTCCTCAAATCAAAGTTGAATACATACAATTCATGCTTCTCCATAGAAACATCACAGGAATGGAGAAACTATCATATTTTTAAATGTGAACTTAAAGTCATTTGTTGAAAAGACGCATGCATTTTAGTCAGACTGCTGAAAGAAGAGGCAAAATTCTGGTTGTTTTTTTTTTGTTGTTGTTGTTGTTGTTTTTGCAGTTCTTGGCCGGGGCTGGGTTTGAACCCGACACCTCTGGTATATGGGGCCAGCGCCCCACTCCTTTGAGCCACAGGTACCACCCAAGAAGAGGCAAAATTCTGACATAAATTGGTATATTTATATTCGTTCTAAGGAACAGTTTCTCTTTTTCTAAAAAAAAAATATATATATATTGATTTACAATTTCAAAGTTCAAATTCTGCTCTCATCCATCAGGGTGAACATATTTTGTACCTTGGGTAAAATGTACTACCTAGTTTACTTTCTGGACTGTGATCATTTCAAATTTCACCAGTGAGCCCAAGTTAAAGACTTCTTTAAGTGTGATCAGTCTTCTTCTTTTACTGTCAGTGAGACCCAGAACTCAAAGGTCAATGAATTAGGCCCGTATTGTTTAGATTATGTAGCAACTACAAACATACTGTAATGTGCAAAGCTGATAAGAAACATGATCAATAAACAGATAACACTATGCAGCTGGTGATTTAGAAAGTAAAGACGATCAAAAGTGACCTCACATTTTCAGCATTTGTTTACAACGTATTGATCAATTGCATAACAGTCAATGTATTCTAAACAGCATGACTGCTCGAGATAAAGCTGCCTTACATCATAGTTACCAAATAGAACCCAGTGTGGCTTTAGTTTTTGTGCGTCTGTTTTTTACATTTCTATTTAATAGGTAGCTTTGCTAATGCAGCTTGCTACTTTTCTTATAATCATTCTAAAAATAGTGTCTTTTTCTCTAAGTAAACATGTCACATACAAGCAAAAAGGAGGTCAGCTTAAACCCTGAAACATCTCAGGGCAAAGAAAATATAAGTGTTTTTAAAACCAATTCACTCAGTATCCCAAAGGATCAAAGTTCCTTCTTAAAGCTTTAAAGCTCTGAAAATAATTCTGACATAGAGATTCTAAATATTCTGTTTAATATGAACATTAAACAACTCTATACATTCATTTATAAAAAACACCAACCTATGATTCCTGACAAAAGAATTGTAACACTGGAAGTTTAAACTAAGTTTAAGCTCATTTATACTCAAGAGTCATTGAAAAATTGCAGTGAACTCTATCTACAAGTCAAGCTCCCTTCTGAGCACGATGCTCATATTTTTCCATGTAATTCGCACAGTATCACTATGGAGTAGGTATTCCCCATTTTAGAAAGAAGAAGAATAGAATAAAAAGTAAGGAAATAAATCCCCCCATGTTTGCCAACTAGTGGATGGTGGATCTGATTCCAGCCTACGGTGTCCAGCTCTGTAGGTCATGCTCCTAACCTCCCTGCTTCAAATAAATATTAAGAAGATTTTTTCTTGTATTTGGTATGTATGTGTTAAGTTATGTGTCTTTATAATTCCTAATGATACATATTCTTAAAAGTTTTAAATGTAGCACAAAGATTGCATTACTGAGTAATGCAATTGTCTAGAAGATCTGTGATTATTTTTGGTTATATGTAGTATGAACATGTGTCAACCTATTGCCACAGACTTCCTTCTTTCTTCCTTCTTATTTTATTCTCCATTTCCCTTCTCTTCTCAAGTCATTTATATAGATTAAGTCTTTCTCCCACAAAATACATTCTATACTCTCTCCTATGATGCTCTGAGCTGCATCCTAAATCAACTGCCCCCACCCCCACCCCCGCAGCTTCTTCTTCTCCCCTTTACCAAGTCCTTATTTCCTGGCCTCTGTCTTCTAGTGAATGACTCTGTCATTCTTGTTCAATCATAACACAGCCCCAGTGTATCTTATCACAGAATTTACAGTCATCGCTGTAATATAATTCTTTTTATTTTAATAGTAAACTTTATAATCTTATGGAAAGAATTTCTATTCCAATGGTCGAATTTTAAATTCATCCTGACTTTCTAATTTTAAATTTTATTTCCAAATTTCACTTTAATAACTGCCTGTTTATCAAATAGAACATAAACAAATTGGTCTGTTTATTGTAAAGTTACAATAAACTCTACCTTATCTGGTGTTGTTTGACATTAATCTCTGTTCTCACTTTAACCATGAAGTTCAGCTGCCTCATGATGAATTACTGTCTGACACTCTAGTAATCTTTATCACCAGTAAAACAAATATGAATTAAAGGGAATAAAAGAAAGAACATGGGCCATGGAATGAGAAAGGGAGAGAGGTGAAAAGGATGCTACAAAAGCAAACAAAAAAAAAGTTAAAAAAAAATTAAAAATCCATTTTCAAATAAATATAAACGTATTATTTGTTGAGTAAAGAAAAATGAATAAAATGGTTGAGTATTCAAGTAATAAAATTCTTATTTTATATTCTGAATAAATTTTATTTCTACTGCATAAAATTAAGATATAATTATTTATGCCAAAATACATAATTAAATAAGAATAACATTTTTAATTTAAAAATTGGTAGGTGAGAAACCAATAAGTGTGAAGTGTGTTTGTGTGTATGTGTGAACAAATGCACGCACTTCTTTGAACCCATATCTGCATGTTTATTTTGCATAAAGAACATTCCTCATTTTTCATCTTCTGCTATGTGGGAGGGGGCAAACTTGCCCTTCTCACTTGTAAAGAAAACCCTGCAATTAAATGGGGGAAAACTACACAGCCTCATTAAAAGTCATAGAGATTCCCACCACTTGTTTGTGGTAGAGTTCAGATTCCTTCCCCGGGGACCAGTCTAAGCTAACCTCCTCCCCTATGAACCTGGATACCTTACCTTCTTAACAGTAAAAGAGCTGAGTGAATTTTCATCACATTTCTCAGCCTCTCAGGAGGCTAAACTTAGTGGAACTTCTAAGTGTGCCTTGGAACGCCGTGTTCATGCAAGTTTGCTTTTTGCAATGGATTGTTGATGCTGCAGGGGCAGATAGACTGATGTGCCCTGAATTCCGACTGGGAGAAGGCAGAGTGTTGTTCTTTTTGAACAAAGAGTGAGTATTTTTAATAGGCTTCTTACCTATATGTGCTCCATTTTTATTCTTGATCAATGTGAGTCATTTAAATGCCATGCAACATTAATTTATATTTACTCATTTGAAAACTTTGTCTAATAATTTGCTCATATTGGAATCACTTGAGCCTGATCTGTAAACAATATTCAAATTCACTGTCATGCAACAAGAATGAACGTATGTGCGTGTACATGTATTGGGGGAGACAGGAGATAAAGAGAAGGCAAATTATGACACTTGTATTACAAATTAACAAAGTATGAGTTTTATAATAATCAAATTTGAGCTTTATTTCCCTCCTTTTTTGCCCTTAAATTGCTTTTGACCTCATCTTGACCATTAGGAAGTATTCATAAGCAATGATATGGCTCAGGGAAGTGGTAATATATTTTCACAGCCTACTTTAGAGGATTAAAGACTTTCAGTGTATCTGATCCATCTGCTTCTTTAGGGCCCACATTGTGAAGGAACTATCGTGTGATTTTACGTAGGGATGTTCATAACCTGAGTTCTTAAAGCTGTGTATGAAACAGATTTTAAGGGATCCGGGCCTGATTAAAACAGTTAGCCTGTTCACATCCTCCCTATTTACTGTGGATTAGGGGAAGGGAAGTAGGGGTTAAATCAGCAGGTCTTTCTGCTTCCCCAGAGGTTAACCTGGCAGCCGGTTTGGCACCCACAGGAGGGCTGACAGGTAGCAGGATTTGTCTAAGCAGGCTGCCTGAGAGCCAACAAGGAAAACTGAACGCTCTGGATTAGTTCTGGATTATGTTGTCAGAGTGAAGGCTGATGGACAAACTGCAGAGGAATAAAATGCAATCTGTTTGGGGAGAGAGGCAGCGTGCATAGCTTTCATTTTTCAAGAAATGACAAGAAAAATCATTAATAATTTGTAAATCCATGTCCATTAACTTTTCTCTTTGTTATCCCAGGGCAGCCTTTTCAACATGAGTTTGCCACTGTCCTATATCTCTTCTGCCTTGTGACAGATGGCAAGATAGATATGAAATTGGATTCATAAAATAATACCCCATCTCCACGAAAGACAGAGACTTTATTTTCCTAACACCATTTTTTCTTCCCCTCCCGCTCCCCCCACCCCAGGATGAGAGGAAAGGTGGATGTTGCGTGACAGCCAAGTGACATGTGTTTACTTTCTTCCCTCGGCAAGAAACGTTTAAGGCAGTGGCATTACTTAATGAAATTAAAAGCCAAAGAAGAAGTAAAAAACAAGGCTAATATTAATACATTTATTATTGTAATAAAATGTGTTGTGTATTTTTTATTCATAAAAGGACTGGAGCCTCAGTTTCCGGAACTGAGATAATTAAGAGATATGAATACTCAGGTACATTCAATAAAATAAAATTTATCTCTAGAGAGTTTAAATTTTTCCAGTATAGGAGTTACCAAAATTTGTCAAGAATGCTTGTGAAATAGCTGTGACAAATTACCATTTACTAACAAATCAAACATTCTTAAATTCTCCCAAGTCTTATAAGTTACTATAGTATTTCTTACAATGATAATTAACTCTCATAGGGTAAAAGCCCTCTACTTAGACTAAGGTGAAACTAGGAAATATTTTTAAACTATTTATAAAGTATAAACAATGAGAATTTTCAGTTATTTTGGCTTTCAGCTGAACCATGAAAACTTCATAATAGTTTCAAAACTGAAGGTTTGTGGGGTAAAGATGCTACAATTCAAAGACTCTAACATGAATACAGCAGGATTCTTATTTACACTCTGCTCAATGATTTCAACACCAAATTCTCTCTTGTTCTGAGTAAAAGAGTTTCTTTCCTTCTCCACAGGAAACAGTATAATTTAAGTCCCAATTCCTCGGGCTGGGTACTTCAGCACACACAATTACAGACAGAAGAAGCCCATAGCTGGGATTTTGAGCTTGGGAAGACATCCTTCTTGATTTTTTTGTTGCTCTATCATCTTGTTGTATCTGGCCCATAGTAGGCACCCAATGAATATTTACTAAATAGATAAATAAATCAATAAAACACATTTATTGCAAAAAATATTGAATGTACTGTGATCCATAAGAAGATAAAAATGCCTATTAAAAAATCTTCTGTGCACGAGATTGGTCTAGGGTAAAAATGACTAAAAGTCATAGACACAAAATGCTTATTTGGAACTATAATATATAAAAAGAAGATTTGGCCTAAAGCTACATGACTTTTTTTTTTACTAAAGTTAATTAAGCCAGTGTTCGTGTATGAACACACTTTCAAATCCATGTTTACTTAAAAGCTAGGTGAATGATAGACCATCATGACACAATGTCTTATGCAAAAAAGCAATTAATATAATTATTCCTAAAAGGGAGAAACATTATATTGAACATCAAACTGCTTATACATGTAGATATACTGTATTTTCTTGCCAGTTAATAGCCATTAAAAAGTTTTGATTTCTTCATCTCTAATAAAAATATTTTGTATTCTATCATTTCTGTATAAAAATGATAATGTATAATAAAAAAGAAAATCAAATTGGGGTTTTTCTCAACAGTCCTATAGATAAGGTCTGCTTTATTGTCAAGTAGTTCTTCCTGATTATTTTCATATTGTATTATGCAAAGGAAATGATAATATTTCTTTGGGCACTGGTTTCAAGGAGAAACCACCCTTGGCTGGCAGCTTACCTTACTTCCCTCAGGGCTGAAGACATGAGCTTTTCTGCATACATTTAAGCCATGGGGCAACACGCCACTGTCTCATAGCACCCTAGATAGATAGTTCAAAGATACTGCATCTATTTTGTTTTTAATTTCAGGGTAAGCACGTCATGGATTTAGTTGTGAAAATATAGAGATGTTGGTGTCTCTTTGTAAAAAAATATAAGCAATGAGTAATTAAGGTAGCTGAAATATTTTCATTTTAAGTAGTGAAAAAGTACCTTCATTTTAAGTAGCAAAACAGCAATAAAATAACTTCATGAATAATATAACTACTTAGAAAACATTTTAAAATAAAAATGAAGCTCATGAAAAACACCCTCCTCACAGGATGCTTATAGAATAAAGCACTTTATTTAACTGCCACTCATGTTATGTACATAAGAAGAGTCAGTGTAAAAACAAATAAATGGGCTATGGTTTGGAGTTATATAAAAACTCCAAATATTTACAAATTTAAATATGTTGAAAGATTGGCAGAGGCAGGACAGGTTTTACAGATATTATATGGCTGGTGCTTATTGAATTTTTCAATGAAACCCCCTGGAGTACAGAATTTCACTTAGTATCCTGGTCTTTCCCATTTTCTCAAAGGTAAGGGAACCATCAAATGTTTTAGGCCAAAGAATTGTCTTTTCCATAACTGTGATAATCAATATGAAATGGACTTCAGTAAATTAAAAGCACTTAATAAAGTAAGGTGAAGAGGTGAGAGGGAAGTCAGAACTGTGATGTGTTCAAAAAGTCTCTGCATTCCTGAAACAAGAACACTGTTCTTAATGCAGCAAAGCCCTGAGACTAAGTAGAAACTTTCATCATGTTTGTTAGTAAGTATTAAACATTTTATTTATTTACTTACATTTATAAATAAATTCATAAATAATAATGAAAATAAATGGCATTACTTACTCTTTTTTTCCAAAAAGGACAACAGTCTCTCCTGAAATTCTACAGAGTCCAGAATTATTCTTGGACTGATTAATTTTGTAGTTTTTATGGTAAATCATCTTACCATTATGTTTCTTGTAGACCTTGTTATTTTGCACCTTTGCAAACCTAAGTAGGAATATCAAATTATAGAGATATTTAAACTATTGCAAATTTTCTAGCATAAAACAAACTCTCATGAGAAATCAAAGCAGTTCAACAATCATATGCACATCTTTTTATTTCCAGTATCCACCCTAGTAACATGATAAAGAAAAATGATGGTTGGCTTTGGAAAATTAGAATATGTCTAAGTGTTGCCTTAGTAAAGAAGGTTCACCGTGGTGATGAGGGAAGAAATCATATTTCAGAGAACTAAAAATTAAAGTAAAGACTGCTCTTTTGTAATGTTTGGATAGGGGAAAAAAGAGAAAATGAATAACAGAAGGACCCTACAGTCAAGGGGCATTGTTAAAATGGACTCAAGCATCAGCATAAGTCCATGAAAAGGAATAGGAGAGAAGATGAATGTGAAGGTGAAGGTGGGAGTCTGCAAAGTGGGGGAAAGCCCAGGAAATGAGGACTGTATGGATACAGCATCAAAGTCCAGGGGAACGACTTTTAAGATGGTCTGGATAAAGGTAATTTATGAGTAGAAAGATCAGTTATCATATAAAACTGTGCTGGGCACAATTTTCTCAATGAATCAAGAGCTGATAGAATAAAAAATTTGAGCAGAATCCAGGAGAAAAGCAGCACACCTTTAAATAAGTCATTGAAAAGCCCCGGAAGGGGTGTGTCTCAGTGGCTCATCCAAAGGGAAACGACACTTCTGTAATAGTCAGTGTCTCTGAGTTTGTGATCACTCTTCAGTGGACTCAGCTGCCTGGACGTGGGAGTGCAAAGTGCATCGAGACAACCATCCAGGGGTAGGATCTTGCAGGGACCCTACACACAGACATAGGCTAGAATCAAAGATGTTTGTGAGAGAGTAATCCAGAGAACTAGTCCCTGAGGAGGAGGGACCCAAGAACTGGAAGGAGCCACGTGGATCAGGAAAACGGGCTCCATTTGCATAAATAATAGGAACTATTTAAATTTAGATAGTATATGAGATGGCTCATGGGCTAGGAAGGCTGAGAACAAAATACTGGAGAATTCCAGCATTCAAGGAATAAGCAGGCATGTTTTCAGGCATTTTTACTCCTACTGGTGTTATCAGAGGAAAATTTCTTAATCTTTAAAATAATTATAATATATAAAGTGTGCTGCACATATCCACAGATCTCTTCCAAACTTTCAAAAATAAATACATCGCTTTATAAATAAAACGATTGAGTTCCTGAAAAAACTTTTAAGTTTATCCATGACTTTTACATTTATTTCATGAATACATGAAACAGTAACCATCAAGATGTATGCTTAAGGTAAAGTGATTTGTTCTTTAAGCAGAAAAGAGATCTGCTTTGAGAATTTCTCCCAAAACACAAAAAACAAAACTGTGAACACCCAACATGCAAATTCACCTCTGTACCTGCCTTTGAAAAGGGTCATGATTCCACCGAGCAAGAAAAAGATGTCTGCAAACCTCCAGAGAGCGTGGGTGCCCTGGGCTTTCACAAATGTGGGTGGCAAGCCCATCCCTTCACAGTAATTCTGTAGTGCATTACATAATTATAGTATTACATAATTGTAATAATTTCAAAGGAAGGAATATACTACTAAGCTCTCAAAATAAAAACAAAACCATGAAATTCCTACTGCCCCCAGCACGCAAAATATAACCTTCATAACATGAATTCTGTTCCATGGAAGAAATATTTCCTGAGAAAATGCTGTGTTTCAGGCCCTGAAAAGTTCTGAGATCTATACAAAGTTAAAAAGTAAAGGAATAATGTTTTGGAGTAAATCCCAAAATAAGAGAACCTACTTAGGAAAACAGGCATACTCACTGTGAGGAAACAATATTTTCTCTCTTGCCAATCTTCCTAAGAGGTGCTTGGCATAATGGTCCCATAACAGGCGTAGAAATTTGAAATAGATGGTGTGATCATACATGAAGTGATAAGTGCATTTTACTAATTTCAAAGGTACATTATCAATATCATGTTTCCAAAGACCCAAGTAAAGAAAAGGAGTGTGTGTGAGTGTTTGTGTGTGTGTGTGACCCCCCTTAATAATGTAGTCCTTACTGGATAACGTAAAACAGCTATGAGTAATTGAGAGGTAAGTGACACATACAGACTGTCACCATCTCCTCCCTATTTTCGTCTTAGCACTTATTTGCACCTGGAATTATCCCATGGCATTAGTGTTCTTGCCTGCCTCATTAACGGCTGGACCTGTGGAGCCTCAAACAAGACAGGCACATTGAACTGAATGGATGAATTTGACACCAAGCTCAAGGCTCCCAAGACAGGACACATCCACATTCAACACTTAGATACTTCACTGCTGCCTTTTATTTCTTCACACTTAACTAAGTTTTCCTTTTGGCCCTATTTTTTTCCTACAAACAGCTTTTAGAACTTACATTTCCAGAAGGCACAGCAGAAGGAAGTAACCGCACCTCATACTTCGGAGCTGGGCTCCTCCTGAGAGTCAGGCGCAGACACAGGACAGGTGGCTGCTTGTGTCATTTTGTTGTATCTTAGACCACAAGGCAATGCTGTCAACCTGCCAAGACCAACTGAAAGCGTTTCCCTTCTAGGGGAGTTTTGGAAATGTCGTGTTTTAAAGTCCCGGGTTATATTAGTTTCCCGTCATCTTTGGGGAAAACTTACCCAACTCCCAGAGGATGCCTTAAACTGCAGTTGATAGTGAAAGTGCCTACGATAAAGGTTAGCGTATAAATGGGGCGCAGCAAGACAGTAACAAAAATAAGAATAGTTATGACAGTACACTGGAATGAAAGCTAGCAGACCGTGCTCGCTCTCTCTCTCTCTCTCTCTCTCTCTCTCTCTCTCTCTCTCTCTCTCTCTCACTGCGCTCCCCATCGGGGAACTGGCACCACAGAAAGTGAAGCCATGAAGAAGGGAGGACTCAACAAATCTGTTAAAACACTGCTTAGCCATAACCACGTGTTGAGCTGGCCCTTCCTATTCCTTATGCGAAACCCAATATAGACCAACCACAAATAACTACCATGTGCTTAACAGCACCGACCACCTGCGGGCACGCACTTTGTTCCAGGCCCTGTTCCGATCACTTTGCATGCAGCAGCATTCATCTTGGCCGTCAAGGAATGCATATTTAAGCAGAGGTAAATAGAGAATAGAAAATAAGTAAGAACCAGATCGTATACGTTTACCTATGATCTGGTGGATAGTGATGCACGCTGTGAAGAAAAAGAAAACAGGAGAGAGAGGAGAAAGCAAGGGAGAGCGTGGTGCTGGCTGACCTCAGGGAGGCGCCGCAGCCTGATCTTGTGAGGATTTGTAGGGCAATGTTGGGGGTTCAGAACCTTTGCTCACAATTCCAAAATCCTAAAAGCCTTGACAACCAAAGCCCTCTTCCCATATTAACTTATATTTTTAAAAGCATTTTAGAAAAAACCTAAACCTTATTTAATGCGAGGGTCTTTGCAGTCTTTCATCATTTCTCCTCGTACTGTGAACATTTAAGACTTCCGGAGACCTTTCATGCTGCCCGACAACTCCAGTGGGGGTGTGGTAATAGAAACTATGTTCCATGCATTGCATTCACTCTCTAAAATCTACAAAATTCTACACTCGAACCTAAAGTTTTCAGATTAGAGATCATATATCTGTAAGTAATTTTGGCTTTTTACTCAAGCAAAACATAAAAGGTGTTTGTGGACAAAGAGACACAATCTGGCTTATATTTTTACTATTATTCCTACTACAGTTTTCAGAATTTGCAAATCAAATGACAAACCCATCGTATATAATAATGAAATAATTAATATGAGTATCAAGCAACATACCCTTAATTGAGACATTGTAAGGCACAAAGGAGTCTGTAAAGGCAGAAATGGCACAGAGGGCGCTGGGAGCTTCACAGGTGATGGGAAACTGATGGCCTCTGGGTCTGCGGTAGTGAGCAGGTACCTTGAGCTACACTTTGACTTGGAGGAAGGAAAGCGGAGAAGGAAAGAAATGGAATTGCCAATTTATACAGGATAAAAAAGACCTGCGACCTGAGTCACCAGTGTGAGCACGTCAAAGCTGACATACACGTGTCATCATGACTTTTAATTTTTAAAGTGATAAATACTATTTTCAAAAAGTTCAAATATTAGAAGGATTAGAAAAAGTATCCCTTATTCCCACACCTTGGAAACAACCACTAAGGTTCAGTAACCAAAAACCTTCATGGGCTCCGTATGAATGAATCCCTGCACACAGACATTATGATTTTTGCCAAGTTCTGATGCATTCTATATATTCTTTTTTATAGCAGGGACTTCCAGAGCAAGAGAATTTTGATTTATGTTATACCGAGCTAATAAAACTATTGTCAATATTTCTTTGTTTTACCAAAAAAAAAAAATAATTATCCTAATGCATGTGGTGAGTTTCTAAGAAAAGAAATATACTAATTTATTTGAAATATGAGAAACAATAAAATACATAAACGAAATCATGCACTCATTCTTTACTGCTTGTTCCTAAAAATAGAATAAATGTCTACCATTTCATTTCATCAAAACCAAGTTTCATTTGTCCAACATCACGGACTACTTATAGACAGTCCTACCTCTGGGTAAAATTCCACGTGGAATGTAACAAAAAATGAACAGAAACAGAAGCTGCTGCAATTCAACACATCCAATCTGTTAGGTCTTTACTAGTCACCTACTTTGAGGCAGTCCCAAGGATGCTGAACAAAACATCAAATAAAACATAGTCGCTGTTTTTCACCCTTTTCACATATATGCACGAATCACTTATTTGTTAATAGGTCATGCTCATTATTTACCCTCAGCATACAATTTATCAAACATTTTAACATGTGATCACCTTACATCTGAAGACATTCTCAATTTAAAGTTCATAACAACCAGTTACAGTTGTTTATACAGTCATGGTTCCCTATGGCTAACTTCATACCTGCAGAGAACAAAAATTCCTTCAGATCAGGAAATGTCTAGCTGGAAGGTGGGAACCCTGATTTAGATTCCTAGTAGAGAATAGTGATAAACACAAAAGCAGCGATTGATCAGTGGGCTGTGAAAAGCAGGAGTCCAATTAGCTACCAGGCTGTGCTCCTGCCAGAGGCTGGGAGAGCAGGGAGAAAGTGGAGTTAGTTGATGCGTTCAAAATTTAGGGTGTTAGGGTGTACTTTAAAATAACTAATAGAAGTGGAATGTTCCTAACACAAAGAAATAGTGTTTCAGATGATGGATACCTCGGTTATCCTAATTTGATTAATTAATCAATCATTTGGCATGTCTGTATCAAAACCTCACATGTACCCTTGAAATATGTATAACTGTTATGTACCCATAATGATTAAAAATAAAATTTTAAATGCTAAAAAAGTAAACCCTTGCAGCCTCACAGGTGCACATTGACCCAGATGCAATGGGAAGAGGAACCCTTTGCCCAACCTCATCTCTGTCTCCAGGGGCCAATTTTTTTTTTTTTTCCTGAGCTCAACAGAAATGCAAAAAGTAGTTAAAAATGCGGAAAAGAAATGTTGGGGAGAATACAAAGCTAATTAGTGATGCTATTGGTCTAAATTCTGTCATTGAGATCAAGGGACAGAGGGATGAGCTTACCGATGAAGAGATGTGAACAGAACTAAAACAGCAAAAGTCTGAGAATCTATAAATAAAGAAGATCTGAGAAAGGAAAAATATGAAAAAGAATCACTAGAGTATGAGGAGAATTGAAACAATAATTTCCTGGAAAGGTGAAGGAAAATAGTTTTTAGAAGATGCAAATCTAGGGCGGCACCTGTGGCTCAGTGGGCAGGGTGCTGGCCCCATATACCGAGGGTGACGGATTCAAACCCAGCCCTGGCCAAACTGCAAAAACAAAAAGTAGCCAGGCTTTGTGGTGGGCGTCCGTAGTCCCAGCTATTTGGGAGGCTGAAACAAAAGAATTGCCTAAGCCCAGGAGTTGGAGGTTGCTGTGAGCTGTGACACCACAGCCCTCTACCAAGGGCCACAAAGTAAGACTCTGTCTCTAAAAAAAAAAAAAGAAGGTGTTAATCTAAAATCACAAATTTAAAAACAGGTGAAGGAATTGTGGACAGAAAAAGTAGAGTTGCTTCTAGCACAGTTCTTGGTCTTTATTCTAACTAGTACAAATACCATGGAACACTTGCCCCATAGATTCTACTAGTGAATGATATCAATTGTATCTATAAACAAGTTCTGTCAGGAAAAGCAAGAATTTTTGGTTCTTTTCTTTGGCACACACTAGCGATTCTGTGCTTTGTACCAGGACAAATTACAACTTTGTGCTTGTCTACTCTTCCTCTTTTTCTTCTTGCCCCCTTTTTTATCTTTTTTTAAGTATAACCACTAATCATATTGTGCAGACAATTGCACACATTGACAGAAAGATTACAATCTCTTTTCCCCATTAATTTGTTTTTGACCTGCTGAAAGACAAGAGTAGCTAAGAGTCTTTTTATCTGCAAAAACATCCGAAGCACTACATACAAGGTGTTGGCTGTGCCGTGTTCAATAGATTGGACTAATGGAATCTCTGACAAAATAGCAATTTCTTCTGTTATTTTTCCTTTTCATTCCAAGCTTCCATATATGAAAAACAATGAAGACTGGCTCAATTCATTAAACGCCTGCAGAGAGAGACTGGCAGAATTGTGTAGACTCCAAAAACGTTTTGAGTTACTTCTGAATGAAAACACCAAAGGACAAGGAGAGGAAATGAGTAATGGTGCAGAAAGAATGGCGGGCAAGAAAATGCTGAAAGAATAATCTCTGAGACCCTGTGTGCACAATGAATCAGAACCCTTGTAGTAAAAGTTTTAAAAGTATTTTGGAGTATATATCGAGCTACTAATGTAAGCCATGAAAAGCAGACATAAAAGTGCCATCATTTTTTTAAATTATAAAACTGACGAATACTACATTGTACGTGTGTGTGTTTAGCCACAGATTCATTTTTATAAGGACAAGTAAGTAGATATCCTAGATTTGCCAACAATCAAAATGGAGGTAGCAGAACAAGAGACATTTTTCACTGAGAAAGTATTTGTTTGAAATGAAGTCTGTAATAGATTTATTTGTCAACTTTAAGCTCAGACACCAACATTCTAAGTTGTATAAATAATAGAAATCATGTTGAGTACGGCAATGGCTTCCATCGACTAAGTGATTACTGACTATTAGACATTATGAAAGGTACTTAATTACATTACTATAAAATTTGAAATAATTTGGCATAGACTTATCATTATGTTTATTGTGCAGATGAAGAAAGTCAGTGTGAAGGTCAGTAAACTTCCGAGGATGACACAAATTAGTAAGACATTTAAGAGTAGGAACCTTCCTTCTCCAGCGTTCTATCCCAGAAGTGAGAACAAGCCTTGGCACAGTCACAGAAGGAACACAGAAGGAAAGCGTGTCTTCCTTCTACCATGCTAGGTTTTCTAGTATGTCCTGATAACATTTTACATTAAAGATAATTAAACTTAAAGTAGGACAATTCAAAACGTATGTTTTAAAAAATGATTACAATAGAGAAAAACAAAAGACAAAAATAAATAATAAAAAACAAAAAGTATTGTAACTGTGTATTGAAAAAGGTATTCATTTTTAGCTTTACAGTCACTTGATTTATTAACAACCTATTTCTGTGTAAAAACACTGAAATTTGCACTCCCTTCACAACACATAGTTATGGATTTTGAACATTTCTATTTAATAAAGACCATCACTCCTAATGATTGGCAGGGACTTCAACTCATATAAACTAATAGCTATAGTGGAAATACAATTCAAAATCAGTTTATTCATTTTTAGCTGTTCTATATACATATGTAGTCCATTGTTTTATAGGACTTGTTATATTATTTTTCTTGAGCTACAAGGTCTTATGTATTCCACTCTTATGCTGAGTTGCCAATCAAATAAAATGTGGCCTATCAGGATTGAGTAAAAAGAGAAAATGATGTAAATAAAAGGTTGTAGAAAACCCTTAAATATACTGAATATGAAGAAAGAAACATCACTGAATATGTTATGTCCTAAAAACTTTTCAGTTAGACACCCTAGAATATAATTTCTTGCTTACTCAGAACTCCTTAAGAGTGATTTTAGGTGAATGAATAGAAAAAATAAGAAAAGACATGGCTATTTTGTTAGAGATTCCATTCATCCAATCTATTTAATATGATATATTTGATAATTTATGCACAGATGTTTTTATATATAAAAATAATCAGTTACGCTTGCCTTTCAGCAAGTCAAAAGCAAATTACTGCAGTAAAAAAACATAGTAATCCTAAATTACATGATGACATCATTATTTTCCTTTTATTTTTTTCAATTTTTGTGAATTAATTTTTAAAATTTTCTAATATATGTCTTTAAAATTATGTAACAATTGTTAATATTCCTTCTGGTAAAGGAGGAGTATACTTTTGCCAAAGACTTTCACACCAAAAGTTGTCCCCTTTCCTCCTGTAGCCCAACACACAGCACAGAATACCACTTCATTTGAGCTCAATCGGTATTTCTCAAATGAAGATGGACATGAAGAATCCAGAGATAGAGAAAGACAGAGATGATAGAGGTAGAACTATCTTTTGATTCAATATACCTTTATTATGATCCGGCTAATTGTCAGGTCCCGAAATAAATACTGTAGATCTAGAGTAAAACAAACATGGTAACAGATGTAATAAAAATCAAATATATTGACCAGGCGCAGTGGCTCATGCCTGTAATCCTAGCATTCTGGGAGGCCAAAGCAGGTGGATCCCTTGAACTCAGGAATTTGAGACCAGCCTGAGTAAGAGTGAGACATCCCCCACCCTCCTCTTTACTAAAAATGAAAAACTGAGCCCAGAGGATTGCATGAGCCCAAGAGTCTGAGGTTGCTGTGAGCTATGATGCCATGGCACTCTACCAAGGGGGACAAAGTGAGACTCTGTCTCAAAAAAGAAAAAAAAAAAGAGAAAAGAAAAGAAATCAAATATATTCACTTTCTAAAGGGTAACTCTTGTCTTTCCAAAGTCTTCATCTTCTAAAAGAGGGATACTCTAATGACAGAAAGATTAGGGATTGGCTCACATTTGATATTATGAAAACTTTACTTAGAATCCTTCAAAGCCAATTATGAACTTCACTGCCGTGCCTCTCTGCAAGGCTGGCTCAGTCCGAGATAGTTTTCTTTCACATACTTAAATACATACATAGTTTTGACTAATTTATAAGTTGATAGGATTAGGCTTTTACCCAGCCCCCTTCCATGTAAATATTTGTGTACTTATATTAATAAGGAAAACCAGGATCTGGAAAATTAGAAATTCTATAAAATAAAAATATGATCACTTCACAAATTAAAGGCTCACTGAACAGTTTTTATTCAATTCTAATTAATAATTAAAAGTTATGCTAGGGCACTTTTCTTTCTCACTCAAAATTATATGTTTTAAATTCCTTTTAATTATCTATGTATGTCCTTTTTTAATATAACCTCATAGCAATTCCAAAGAGTAACTGAGGATTAAGTGTAGATTAGAATTTTATGTATCATACAGTTAAATCAATTGGAAAAAAAAGTCAGACACCATTGACTCCATCTGCATGAACCAGTAAGAATTTCTTAATAATGTCAGAAAACTGTAACTAAAGCCACAGAATGAGAATGAGTAAAAATGAAAAAAATCAGGATAATTTTTTTTCCAAGCTTCAAGGTTTTACAATTAATACCAATAAGTCTGACACTTGCAAGAAATCACACAGTGTGACATTTTTATACTTGTGAAAAAAAAGTGTTGTAAGCACTTCCAGACAATTTGCGTTACTTGTAAATTAAAACATTTATTTGACGAGCAGAAGCTGGACACTTCAGAAATGGTTTTTGAGTCTGTTTTCCTTTCGTATGGTCCTGAACCACAGAAGCAGCTCAGCTGGCTGAGGAAACAGCATCACTGGGCCTCTCTGCACCAGTTATTGTAGGTCGTTTAAAGGCTGCTTGGCGGCAGCTCAGAAATGCCCCCATTGAAAAGGGCTTGGGAGGTTAATTCTGTCATTACTGAGTTGACATGAGGCATGTTGCAGCCTTCAGCACAAAATGTTACTCATAATCTTTTAATCCTAAATTAGGTCAATATTTTATCAAGTTAATCTAGCATGAAGATTAATTGTATTAGTTACACACACATATACACATGCATGTTATTTGTTTTAGAAATACTTTTAATCAAAGAGCAAACCCTTGGTTACAATAACTGATTTTTCAGTCCTTCTAAAATGATAGTACACCCTTTAAAAATCTTCCTCTCTCCAACAGTATTTATCTTTATAAAAAGGACACTTATTTTTTTATTGATCTTCAGTCGCCTGATGTTAAAGAAAGGATAATGAACTTATAATTACTGAAACAATGACTATTTAGAAAAGATGCTTATGAAGAAATGTCTTCAGATTGAAATGTTTTTGATAAAGTATCTCATTCTTCCGGCTCTTATTTCAATTTAATTCTACTTGATTTTCTAAATCTATAATTAGTGCTCTAACAAAAGTTAATAGTTTTCATGTACTTCTTTGAATCTCTAAGCATGTTTAAAATATTATTTCAAGGCATATAAACTACAGTCTGGGTCCTCTAGAAAGTTATCGTATATAATTTTATTCAGTTAGGAAAATTGGAATCCGAGTATTTTTCTTCCCTCTTTTCCTCTTTTAACCTAAAACTAGAGTTGAAGGGTTGGGAAGTTGGAAATGTATTGATCCAAGTGGCATAAATCTGCTAACAGAACCATTAGAGTGGACAAATGCCTTTCTCCCTGAGTTTCTTAGATAAGAACTATCTGGTAGTTTAAAATTCCCAGGCGTCATTCTGGGCAGTTTGGCAAGGGACCCTAAATGTCGAGACAGAGTTCATGCCCTGTTTCATCAATATCCAGTGGCATTCTCCAAAGGTCATGCTAATATACAGATTTCACAGGCAATGTTTAAAATCATTGCATCTCAAAATTTTAGCTCTCATCTTTAAATGGTGATTTCTAGCATTCTTTGTTAGTGAAAAATGATAGATAAGGATCCAGGAATGCTTTCATACAACTAGCCTTTTAAATTAACTAATAGATTAAAATCAAATCCTTCATATGAAAATACATCAGACCAATCTCCATGTCAAATACCTTTAAGAAGAAGAGGTTGATGGGATATGAAGTAAAGTTTACAATTCTGAAGATCACCCTTACAATTATTATAAAGTTGAGAAAAGCTATGCTGAAGAAACATGCCAAATATTTTTGTTTTATTTTTCCACTGCCTACACCATAAATTCTTTTGCAATAAAAATTGAGAACAACCCACTTCAATTTTCTAAAAATCAGTCAAGGGCATAATAAACATAAAATAAAAACATATTTCTAAGACAGGGTACTATAAAAATATGTCAAATGAATCCAAAAGATTTAGAATACATATAGGATTTGTGTCAAATGAGTAGATTTTAGCTGCTTTCACCACAAAAACAAAAACGGAAAACTCTGTGAGATAATGAATATTTGCCACACTATATAATAATCTTTTTTGCTCCATCTTATAACATCATGTTGCACACCTTAAACATACACAGCAAATTTTATTTTAAAAAAGAAGCCAAACAAGAACTTAGGTCCAAATTTTAATTCTCAAAATTTTACAAATCCTCAAAATTTTATATATTCTTTGTGTCAATTCAAGTCATGGGTATAATGAAGAGTTTAGCTTCTTCTTTCTTCCTTTTCAATCCAACCAGCCAGAAACAATATTGAAAATTAAAATTAAAATAATTTGTTATACAGCCTTCTCCTTACTTTCCCTACTTTCCTTGTTAACTTAAATACAATTCTTTTTTTTTTTCATTGTTTTTTTATTAAATCATAGCTGTGTACATTAGTGCAATCAAGGGGTACAATGTGCTGGTTTCTTATACAATCTGAACTATTTTCATCAACCTGATTAATATAGCCTTCATGGAATTTTCTTAGTTATTGTATTTGTATTTGCATTTAGTAAGGTTCTTATAAGTATACACATACATACTCATATAAATTTCTTTTAATTTTTAATTTTAAAGTGAGTAAATCTAAAAAAAAAAAGATTGTCTACAAGCTTTAAAAAACTTATTTTCACAGCATTGTACATTATATGTTCAATGAACAAAACCCCACAAACCTCTTTCCTCAACAAAACACGTAGCTGTACTCATTATTTCTTACAAGCCAAGTAGAAACTGCTTTCCCTAAGTGAATGGCGCACCATCTCTATTAATTTAATCAATAATATCTTCAAATGTATGTGTACCTGTCAAATCCCAGTGTCAGGTTTGTGTGGTAGTCAAGGAGAAGTGCAAGAAAGAGTTTCTGAGAATAAATTTTAATTGGGGGGAGGAAAAAAGACAAAGGATCAGAAACTATGGTGGCATCATCAGTGCTGGGGTCTGGAGGTGAAGAACAGGGACTCTGGCGTGAGGCGGACCTCATCAGGAGCTGGAATTCCACCAACTACCAGGAGGGGGACCATCGGAAAACTTTTATCCTCCTTATGCCTCAGTCTCCTTATTTGTTAGGTAAGAACAATAACAGTACTTTTTTGTAAAAATAAATGAGATAAGGAAAACCAAGGCATCAAATGAAATGCCTCAATACTTGGTAAGTGCTTGATAAATTTTAGCTAATAATATTGTCCTTTTTATGTCATAAAAAGGAGTTAAGTTGGGAGAAAAAGGCAAGAATTGTAAATATATGAACTGTGGTGTGTAACCTGAAGACATCCAGGAAAGCTTCACCAAGATGATGAACCATAAGGTGGAATTTGAAGGATCGGTTGCATGAGTGTAGGGAAAGAAAAGAACGTCTTTCAAGGTAGACAACAGAAGGCAGAGGAGAGTATGAAGGTGTCAAGAGAAGCAGATATGAGCATGGTGTGAAGGTATGGGGAAATATTTGATAAGATAGAAAAATCTGAAAGACTAAAGCTTCAGATGGTGCCAGATTATGGAAAGTTAATTTTATCCAAATTGCATCACATTATATAGACCCTTAAATTCTCTTAAAGGAGTTTACACTGGATCTAACTGGGCAGGTGTCAGTGATATTTCAGAGGATTAACTTCTCACCACCCCAAAGTGTTATGATCTCTGTAGGGAAGGAGGACAGTGAGTGTGTGGATTATTCGGGTGAGGGAGGAATCCAAGGGATGCTGTGGGGTGTATGAATTAGATCTGAATCAAATCATCCCTGAGATTGGAGACTTTCGATCACAGGTGTGTACGATTTTAGAGTTGGAAGGGGTCACAGGACTCTGCTAGATTCATTTTGCCTGGAAGGAAAGGAAGACTTGGAGAAGGACACGACCAAAGTCCCCCTGGTCCAGGCCTCCTGTTTTCCACTCTACCTCCCTCTGCGCCATTCCACCTGCCATATCAAAGGATGAATGTGATGACAGCAATGCTTTAGGAAGATTCATTGAGCATGTGCAGGCTGGATTAAAGGAGGAAATCGGAGCAAGGGATAAGGAGGAAGGTTACGGTAGTAATCCAGTCATGAGAAGATGCAGAAGAAGGGAACAATGTTCAGTATGGTATTATGATTGTAACGCAGTATTATCTTCTATAACTTCTTATCTAACAAAAAGTCAGCTTTAGGATCAGGAACTACTTTTGGCAACCCTACTACTTTTTTGTACCTTATCCACATTACCCTGTTCGTACTACCCTTCACCTGAGAGGTGTTGACAGGTTCATTGCTGTTCCCTCCAAAATCTCCATCTTTCTTTCTTTCTTTTTTTTTTTTTTTTAAGAGACAGAGTCAGACTTTATCACCCTTGGTAGAGTGCCGTGACATCACAGCTCACAGCAACCTCCAGCTCCTGGGCTTAAGTGATTCTCTTGCTTCAGCCTCCCGAGTAGCTGGGACTACAGGTGCCCACCACAAAACCCCGCTGTTTTTTTGTTGCAGTTTGGCCAGAGCCATGTTCAAACCCGCCACCCTCCATATATGGAGCCAGTGCCCTAACCACTGAACAACAGGTGCTGCCCCAACATCCCCATCTTGATCCGGCATCTAAATGACTATGACCTTGAAAAATATCTGTTAAATGGGCGATGGCTCAAAGGAGTCGGGCGCTGGCCCCATATACCGAAGGTGATGGGTTCAAACCTGGCCCCGGCCAAAAACTGCAAAAAAAAAAAAAAAAAGTGTTAAGTGGAGAACCAGAAATTCTACTGAATTTTACTTCAATTTTTCCCCCTCCTTATGTAAGTGTCAATCATATATGTATTTGTAACTAGGAAGATGTCTTAAAGCAAATTATCCCCCCCCCAAAGATGGGACACTTTAACAGCTGACTCTAAATCATGACATGAGGTTGCAAAGGCACATCTATTGATCCAGATTAATAAAGGTATTAAAAGGGAGTTTACAGAAAGTAGACATGTTTCTTACTCAAGAATTAAGTTCGAGAATTATGCTCTATAGTAGGCAAAATTTCAAGAAAAACCATGCCCCAAGTTCCTGACTCCCGGTATATACACATCTTCTCTCAATTATTCAATCAATCTCTGATCTAACACTGCTGTGAAGGGTTTTTGCAGATGTAATTTAGGTCCCAAATCAATCAACCTTAAACCCGAGCAATTATCTGGGTGGACCTTACCTAATTACTGAGCCCTTTAAAAGCAGAAAGTTTTCTCCAGCTGGTTACAGAAGCAGGCATCAGAGATTTGAAGCATGAAAAGGATCTGATGCATCAAGGCTGGCTTTAAGGGGAACCACAGGAAGGAAGGAAGGTCTCTCACAGCAGCTCCCACTGATGGCTGACGAGGAGACAGGGACTTCAATCCTACCACTGGGAGAACTGAAATCCCCCACGCCCTTGAGCTTGGAAGATGACAGTGTAACCAGATGAGGACTACAGCCTCAGGCACCCTAGACTTGTGACACCCTGAGCCAGGACTCTAGCTCAGTGGTTCTCAACCTTCCTAATGCATTAGGCGATCGCGGCATTAGGAAGGTTGAGAACCACTGCCTCGCTAGTCCATTGCCCAGGTGTTCAACCTACAGAAATGTGAGCTAATAAATGGACTCTGTTTTAAGTGGCTAAGTTCTTGGCAGTGTGCCATATAGCAACAGACTACTAATGTAAGTTCAAGAATTACTTTTGCATTTTCTAAGGGCCTTGACATCACCTTAAACAGATAAACAGTCCCAAGAGTACCTACTTCATATTTTGAACAACTTTTTTTTTTTTTTTTGCAGTTTTGGGCTGGGGCAGGGTATGAACCCCCCACCTCCGGTATATGGGGCCGGTGCCCTACTCCTTGAGCCACAGGTGCTGCCTGAAAGAATTCTCTTTATAAATGTACTTATGTTCAGAAGTAACTATTCATGACTATTCTCGGGGCTAGGTGGAAATACAAATTCAGCAGATTATTAGAAATAAAGATCTTTGTTAAAGATTATGGAGAAGGCAAAAAAGTAATAGATAAAAGAATATATTGAGATAAACTTGTAGATATATTTAAGGAATTTATAGACATACTTTTATAGAATAGGTTTAAATATGTATGTATCTAAGGTATTTGGCCTATTTGAGATTAAAGAAAACCCAAATTATGGCTACTGATGTCAGTATGAGCTATACCATAAACAAAAAACATTTCCATGTACGAATTCTATAAATGAGAAGATGTACAAATACATTTATTTTACACTTTAATTTTCTCAATATAGTAAAGGCAAAAACAAGGTGAGATAAAATAGAATTGATTGGCTTTTAAAAAATAAATTTAAAAGATTAGGTATATTTGTTAAAAATAGCCCCATTTTTTAAACTTCAACTCTAACATTTGATTTGTTTCCAATACCTGTCTGGCTCACCTACTATCAAAATATCTTGGAAATTAAGTCCAAAATTATTCTAATCCAAAATTGTTATGAACCTTTGGGGAGCAGGAGGAAGTGTCCTGTTATAGAAATAAAATACTACAAGACGACAAAGGAATGCTTTTCCTGCAATCTTTGCTTTATCATAGCAAAAAAGAGCTTTAATTTATTTTAGATATGAAAATGTTTTTCATACATGACTTAAAATAATCACTTTCTATGATTCTGCCCCTTTAGCTTCAAATCATTCCATTAGCTTTGACTTTGTATTTTATTTATTTATTTTTATTTCAGTTTAATGTGAGGGCACAAACGACCAAATCACAATATTTGAACTTGTTAGGTAGAGTCCCTCTTGTAGCTATGTCCTGCACCCAAAAGGTGTGCCATACACCCCTACATTGAGCTCATTCACTGGGAGCACCCCAAACTCCCCTCCCTTATCCCCTTTCCCACATTTTCCTCCCCCCAACTTGAATTGAAGTGAGTTTTTCTCCTATGTGGACATGAATTAGATCATCCACTGGCTTTGCATTAGTATTGAGTATGTTAGATTTTGGCTTTTCCATTCTTGTGATACTTTACTGAGAAGAATGTGTTTCAATTCTGGCAGGCACAATACTGAAAAAAATGTAAAATATATCTACACCATTTTTGAAAGACAAAGGCAAAAGTAGATTAAATTACAGAATCACTGGTAGAAGAGCAATGACAATTTCATTCATCAAAGTCTAAAGGATTATTGTGCACACCAATTGTTTAGTGGGCTGCATTTCTGAGACAATCAGTGTAAATCTCATCAAAGACACAAGTATGGAATCATTTTTCTTTTTCTTTTTCTTTTCTTTTTTCTTTCTTTCTTTTTTTTTTTGAGACAGAGTCTCACTTTGTCACCCTCAGTAGAGTGGCATCACAGCTCACAGCAATTTTAAACTCTAGGGCTTAAGAGATTCTCTTGCCTCAGCCTCCCAAGTAACTGGGACTACAGGCGCTCACCACAATGCCCAGCTATTTTTTTGTTATAGTTGTCATCGTTGTTTAGTTGGCCCATACCAGGTTCGAACCCACCAGCCCTGGTGTGTGTGGCCAGCACCCTAACCACTGAACCATAGGCGCCGAGCCTGGAATTGCTTTTCTAAGCTGTACACATCTTAGACAAATGAGTCAACTTCTCTGTAGCTGCCATATGCTCTGTTAACTTAAATCTACCAACTTCCCCTTAGCAAGTGATCTGATGTTAAAGTTAAATATTTTAGCAAGTAAATGAGGTTTCTTGCAAGTGTTTATGAGTGTTGTTACAAAATAATCATCTTCAAGCATTAGTAACTTGATAGTGTAACTATCTTGATGGTATAACTTGTGTAACTGGTGTAACTAGTGTAACTTTGTTGGGTTTAGATTAGTCCTAATTGTTGTATGAATTCTTGAGTGAAGATCTCAAGGTCACAATCCCATTTCTGTTATTATAGTATATTTATGTATTTAATTTAAAAATCAATTTTGAATGAATATACAATTCCAATGTATTTTTCTTCTAACATTTTTTTGTTAAATTTTGAACCCACAGAAAATCTGCCAGAGTAGTAAATAAACAACCATACATCATCTTTACCTGGATTTACTGATTGCTAACATTTTTCCACATTTGTGTGCTCATTCCTAATCTCTTGTCACAGGTCTGTACACACATTCTTATATATATATATATATGTATGTATTATATATATATTATACATATAATATATTTTATGTATGTATTATATATATAGTATATATAATATATAATAGATTATTATATATAATATATATTACATATGTATGTATTATATATTATATATTATCATATATAATATACTATATATTATATTAATTATATATACTATATAATATATATTTATATATTATATATTATATGCATATATATATGCATATAAATTATGTAGCTGAATCATTTAGGAGTTAGATGTGAGTTCATAATCTTATTCCTAAAGCTAGATCTTATCAAATGGTATGAAAAAAATAATATTTCTACTTCTATTTTAACAGAAAATTTAACAGAGTTAATACAATATAACATTTATGAATTAAAGGAAATATTATCACCTTTTTCTCAGCTACCACAGTTAGGTCACATTTTGTTATTTAACTTAAGCTAATGTCCATAACTGGCCTCCTGACTGCCATCTTGCTTTCCCCAACTCCACACCTAAGCCTATTTATTCTCTGCATCCAAGATTGGAAAGTGGGAGTCAGATTTTGCACTGTCTACTCCAAGTTCTCCAAGATTTCCCATCTCACTCAAGCATTAAAGCCTATGTTCCTAAGTGGCCTATAGGAAATTGACTCCCCAGACCCCTTTAGCATTATCTCCAGTCGTTCCTAAGGACAAGGAAGGCTTCAGCCTCAGGGCCTCGGCACCTTCTATGACTGTGCTTGGAATGATCTTCCCCCAACAGCTTCATGACTTGATCCCTCTGCCCTTTTGGATCTTGACCTAAATGTCATCTTCCCGTGAAGTCTTTCCTTAACCAACATTTGTAAAACTATTTTTAAAACTATGAGCACCCTTTATCCCTTTTCTTGCTTAATTTTTACCATAAACCCTTTCTCGCATATCTAACATATTATATATTTTCTTTATCTACATGTATGCTTCAAAAGATACATGTTTGTCTATTTTGCTTAAGACTTACCAGTCCTATAATCATGCCTGGGACATAGGAAGTACTCGTTAGATTTTTTTTTTAAATAAATGAATGACACAATACAAAAGAAGCAAATAATAAATAATAATATTATAATTTTAATAATCTTTTGAACTCTATTAGTTTCTTTAAAACAGTTGTTAAGAATACTTATGCCTCAATTTTATGAGCATTTTGTGTTTTTCTGGCGTTGTTCACTACATTAGCTTATTGTCCGTGTTGGTTTTCTGTTGCTGCGAGCCCAAAATCTAATAGCCAAACACAATAAATGTTTGTCATCTCAGTCTCTGTGCCAGCAAAGCTAGGTGCCGCTTAGCTGGTGCTCCTCTTTCTCACCACGTCTCCTGAAATTGCAGTCAAGCTGTCAGCTGGGCCTGCAGTGGTTTCCAGGCTTATTAGGGGCTGAGGAATCCACACTGACGTTCATCTGTGCACTCGCCGGCTGCTCTGGGTTTGTTACCACATGGACGCTCTATAAGCAGCCTGCGTGTCCTTACGACTTGGTAGATGTTACACAGAGAGAAAACAAGAAAGCAAGCTGGACAGGGCTTTCTAGACAGAAGCCACTATCTTTTCTAATCTATCCCACATGCAAGGGTTCAAGATTACACAGTGTGACTACCAAGAGCCAGGGATCCCCGGAGGCCATCACAGGCTGCCTAACGCATTCACCACTTCATAGATACAGAAGTTGAAATCTAGAGATGTTGATCTTCTCCAGGTTACACAATTAAAATAGAGTCATTCTGAGACCTTTCTAAGTATCCTTTAATCACTACTGATAAATTTAAATATAATATTCAAAAAGTCAAGAAATGCATTTTTGTTTTTCCATATGCCAGAAACTATGAAGTACTTTATAGACAACATCACATTTAATTCATAGGACAACCTTGTATGGTAGGTATGCTGACATTTTACAGATACGAAAATGAAGACTAGAGAATTCAAACAAACTTCCCAGAGGCACACAACTAAAAAGTGACAGGCCTAGCACGTGAACCCAGCGGTCCGGATTGAGAGGTTGGCCGCATGGCTAGTACTCTATCCTGCATGCCTCTGACACGTGCAAAATCAAACAGCTGTCTTAAATCCAACAAAATTCATTCTGAGATTCCCTTTTAAACTTCAAGCAAGAGTGTTTCAATGCTATTTTAAAGTTTGTCTGGTGAGAAAATTCATAGTAAATGTATTTAGTATGCATTAAAAATTATAGACATTGTGTGCGCTCAGCAGTTAAGAAAAAAAAAAATAAGACAAGCACATGTTCATGGTCAGACTGCGTCTGCATAGAATGTCTAAAGGCTGAGTGGAATGTTCTAGGATGTATATTGCTTTCCTCTTCCGAAGGAATAAGAAAGCCACACACAGAGAATGCCACGCACTGCACGGGAAAACACTTTCCTTCCTCTCTTGATTCTTTCTAGTTTATAAAAGTTCCCCTTCCAAATGGCAATAAGTCACTTCAGAGAAGGCGTTTTCTAAAGGAAGATTGCCGTTCTCGAGTAGTGATGCACTTCAGGCAGGCACACAGTAATCCCCAGAAATGTACTGCCTGAAGTGTCTTATTGCTTAATTAGAGCTGGCACTGGGCCACTTTTGCTCAGCCTTGAACTAGTGCGAGAACCCTGGGTGGAGGCACAGGTATAAGGAGTGCTATTTCAGGAGGATATAAATTGATGGCACAATGCCAGTCTGTGAAAAACAAAGCCAAACACTCCTGCTACCATAGTGAAATGTCAAAATGCCTGGTTTTATTGCAGGTGGAGATTGAATCCACCACCGTGCCGGTGACCAGCATTTAAATATGATCTCTGCTTTTCTAAAAGAATTTCTAATCCTCACTCACAGGACCACAGGCCATAAGCACCCGGTAATTTGGAGGGTATCACAAAGTTAATTGTGGGAGTCTAAAAGTTGTCTGTTGAAGAATTTTTAGATCACAGATGAGCCAATTATGACAACGATAAACCTAACTTTTCTGAACAGAAAAAAGAAGTTATCATTATAATTACATAAACACATTCACTTCCTTGAGCAACCTACCACCTTTTGGGAAAAAAAGGACTACATTTTATCAAAGTGCAAGTGGCTAGTTCATACCAAGTACATGATAAAACACAGAGGCTGTAGTTCATGCCCACCCAGCTTCTCCACCTGCAGCCTCAAGAGGCTTCTGGAGAAGTTTTAGAAGCATCAACAACAGCTTAGCACGTTTTACTTTTGCATACTCCCTACATTAGTGACTTCTGACTATTAAAATACTGGGAGTTGCTGTACCTATAACTGGACCACGTTCTTTCCTCCGTGATTGTTTCTGCCTTGCCTAGCACAGCCATGAAAAATGAGAAAAGATCCTTTATTATATATTTTTGTCAGATGAATATGAGGGTATATGCAATCAGTTAGCTTTTGTAAAGTCCAGTTTGTATTTGTGTCCGTCGCTCGGGAAGTGTGTCATGTACCGCTGCATTGTACCCGTCGGGTGGGAACTTACCCAACCCCTTCTCTCCCTCCCCCGACTGGAATTTAATTGAGTTTTTCTCTCCTGTGGGCATGTAGTTATTCATCCACTGGTTCCAATTTAATACTGAGCACATGTGATACCTGTTTTTCCATTCTTGTGATACTTTGCTTGGAGAATGTTCTCCAAATTCATTGAGGCAAGCTTCTTAATGTACACTTTTGTCACCAAGATTATCAACTCTGTCCATGGACAGAATAGACCACAAGAACAAACCTTTGTGTTTATAGTGAGTGTCAATGGAAAAAAACACATATGATTATTCTGTATAAACAACCTGTTAAAGTCATCTGATAGTTGCACTTTTCTTTGAAGATCAGAGTGTTTTCTAAACCCACAAAATTTTTTTTTTTTTCTGGTGCAGAGTCTCCCTTTGTTGCCCTGGGAAGCATGCGGTGGTATCATAGCTCACAGCAACGCCAAACTCTTGGGTTGACGTGATACTCTCGCCTCCGCTGCCCACATAGCTGGGACTACAGGCGTCCACCACAATACCTGGCTATTTTTTGTTTTTCTTTTTTCTTCTTTTTTTTTTTTTTTAGAGATGGGGTCTTGCTCTTGCTCAGGCTGGTCTTGAACTTGTGAGCCCAGCCTCACACCTCAGCCTCCCAGAGTGCTAGGATTATAAGCATGAGCCACCGCACCTGGCTAAACCAACAAATTATTGATTATCTGGTATGCTGTCATGGACAATAAGCCAGCCCTCTCTATCAGTAACAATGTACCTAGAAGCCTCAAATCTGAAATAAATTACTACTGAATTCAAGACCAGCAAAACAATATTCAGGTGGAGCACAACAGGAGGCCCACCGAGTGGAGAGTTCTGTGATACTGCATGTGTCATGGCCTTCCTCGCCCTGCTGGAGTCTAAAATACAGGGAGAGATTAAAGGCACATGCTCAGTAGCCTCAGTGCATAGAAAATGTTTCATCTGTCAGGGTAGGCTGTTAATTCAGTCCTTCCTAGACAATTCAGCAAAACGAACAAAAACATCTTTCCATGAAATTCCTGTTGCACCAACCAAACAACCAATATTTTACAGCAGGAAAACTCATCCTCAGATAATTTGTGGATGGCAATGCAGCTGAGAGTTCTGAAACTACAATAAGAGTCTTTTATGTATATATAGATATACAATTATGAACATGCTATAATCTCTTGAAGAGAAAGGGCCATTAATCTGTAAAACCTTTGAAAAACGAAAGAGGTAGGTAAAGAAAATAAGGTTGTGGGATGAGAAGGTGGGGAGAAATCCACATAATCATTAATGGAGGAAATTTGGCAGAGGTTCCAGTTAGCTTTCCGGTTCCAGTTGAGTCTTTTATGGTGTTTATAATTTAACTTCAAGTTTGGAATGTCGGTGTTCCAAATCTTAATACCCAGAAATACTACAAACCTCCACGGGCATTTCTGTTTTTCTTTAAACAATGTTTATTTCTCTACCACATGGAACAGGAAAACACTTGACGTCAGTCTTGAAAGTGTGGGAGTGGCAGGTTACACAGAGTCTCCTGGTGAGAGAAGCAAAGAGCTATGATGCCATCGGTCAAGTTACCTCATAGCTAATATCTGCCCAGCAAGGATGGAAGTTAGATTTATGTGCTGAGAAATCAAGGAATCACTGATGTTCCAGGCAAGTGTCTCCAAATCTTGGATTTTACTGAATCATATCCAATGAGAGAGAAGAAACAGATGTACCTTCCCAAGTGGAGGGGGTAGGGTGTGGGGGGAAGACAGTGTTATAGCTCAGAAAGAAACTATGTGGGGCGCAATGTGCTCAATTACGCTACCATGCCTTTCCTGTTCCCATGTATCTACAACGTGAAATTTATTTCAACATCTATGTATTGTTCAGTATTCTAGCAGCTTCGGAAAAAATTGAATGATCCCTAAAATGCAATTAAGAAATAGAAATACAACTTGTTTGTTTAGGTGAATTTTGTGTATCCCCTTGAGAAACTGTGATAGTCACAGTGATTCATTCACTCCCTTACCTCTACCTAAACCATGTGTCTTTTTCTTATTTATATAACACAAAATACTATTTTCTTCCTTTAGCGTTTTCTTTATAACCTCTTAATTTAATAATTGCTCCATATTTTGAGAGCATTTAAAAGCCTTGGGATATAACATTTTTTCACTAAATAATTCATGCATGACCTGATGATACTTGAGAAAGCATTATTATTGCTTCTCATGCTTAGATCTAAGTTCAGGGTTTACCACTAACTTGCCAAATGAAAACTTTCACCTTTAAAAATGGAGTCAAAGATACCCGACATTATAAAACAAGAATATTGTGCTCTTGTCTCTGACCCCAGAGGACTGTGGTTGTCCTTCAGTTTAAGACCAGAGGCAGACCGTGTGGATCTTATTTCCCCATCCCCTACTTAGCAACCTTTTATTTATAGAACTTCACTCTATATTTGTTTTTAACCACACAGTCTGCAAATTTGAAGGACACTATATGCAGTTCTAGAAATTAAAAATAAAATTTAAAATCCCTTTCTATAATACTACAAATCTAATTCTCCCTTACTCCTACTAATTCCACAGCTTACCTATGCGTAGAAAATATCCTTTTACGTTTTCTTCATTTCTTCCCTCTCTCCCTTCTTCTTCCATTCTTTCCTTCCTTCCTCTGTCCCTCCATCCCACCCTCCCTTCCTTCCTTCTTTGTAATTGTCATTAAGTTCTTGGGCAAACGATCTTCACTAGAGATCCCCACTAGACTTTCGAGGACTGCTCTGGCTTATGCTCTGGCTACTAGGTACTGATGAACAAGAGGCCGGACACCATTTGCATTCTCCTTTGATTGATGGGGGTGATTGGGTTGCTTGCATGCTGTTTACTTATTTAACATCCAAAACTCAACCACTAATAAAAGACATGTTTAATTAGATGTCAATGAAATAAGCTGAATTCATGCAGCCATAAGTTTCAATTGGCAACTCTAATCATAGTTTTCTTAAATGGTTTAGACAACTATTTTGCTCAGGCGATAATATTTCAGTACACGTTCTGGCTTACATTACTACCTCAAAAAGAAAATGAGTTAAGGAATTCCTTTTCCAGAGTAGCCATACGTTAATGCTTCCCCCACCCCTAAAAAAGCTTATGGAAAAAAATGGTCTCGATTTTCTGATTTATTTCTCTCGTTTCCCCTCTGTCTCTCACAGTTAAAAATGGATTGCTCATTATTTTTGTTTCTGTAGTAACACCCCATCCTGACTATATTCCTCCAGGTGTATTGACAGTTGATGAGATGCTCCATCCAAGAGAACAGAAGCGAAGCCCTTTTAGGTCTATTTAGGTCTTTCTATTATGTGTGCTACTGGATTTCTGGATTCTAATTGGAACCTCAGGACCAGATGTGTTGAAATACATGCAGGTTTTTTAAAAAGAAAAACAAGAACGTTATTTCTACCAATCATCTTTTCTCAATTGACATGAATTTGGAAAATCTTGTTACTAATTTTGGAAAATTGTGATTTAAATATTCAAGAAACACATAAAAGTGTTTTGTGTTATACCTAAAGAGTTTAGTTATTGTCCAATATTTACTCTAACTCACATTGCTTATCTGTTATCGGTCACACAGCTAATTGTCAATTTGAGGACTTATCTGTTATTGGTAACATAGTTAATTGTCAATTTGAGACACTTGCCCTTAGTAAAAATGCAGCAAGAATGACTACGTAATTTATAGAACCCAGAGAAAAATCAAAACATAAAGCCTTTTGTTCAAAAGTTATTAAGAATTTTAAGACAGGTACAAGAGAGCGTAAAGCAAGCCCAGGGCCCTGCTGAGTGAAGGGCCCTGTGCACTAGCCCAAATCAGGTGACTCTGGTGGTGACATATTCCAGCTACTCTTAAGTCTTATAGTCCATAATTACATTTCCTGCCACCCATTTATACTGTACATACAGAAACCTCAAGAAGTTTAGAGTTTTATTTCTTTTCTAGGTATCAATGGATATACATTTTCACACATTATTTTTGTTAGAAAATTAAGATGTTTCCTAACATTTTTTGAGCTTTTGGATGTCAGCCAGTTTGGCAAAAAAAAAAAAAAAAAAAAAAAAAGTCTCAATATGTGATGAATACCCAATTACCCTGATGTGATTAATTCAGATTGCAATTGTATGCCTGCATCAAAATATCACTGCTACTTTATAAATATACACAATTACGAACCCACAACAATTAAAAATACTTTTAAAAAAAGAAAATAAAAAAAACCTAGGGGGAAATTCCTCAGTAATATTTTTCTAATATAAAAGAATACGAGTACCTCATGTGAACACATTGGTAACTGGGGGCAGCAGGATGCTAAGACCTTAAGAATTAGGATTTACTCATTTCATTTGGAAGAGTTACCTCTCCTCTAAGTCTACACAAATTTATTGTGGTGAAATATAAATTTGGGGGGAGGAAAGAAAAATAAGATTCACAAAATAATAACCTGAACTTGAACCAATAAGCCATGCAGTCATTCACTTATCAGTTAGCCTGATAGAGATCAGTCAGATTTTTTTTTTTTTTTTTTTTGAGATAGGGTCTCACTCTGTTGCCCTCAGTAGAGTGGAGTTAGAACATCATAGCATAATGCAACCTCAGTCTCCCAGGCTAGAGCCATCTCCTTGCCTGGGGCATCCCAAGTAACTGGGATTATAGATATATATCATCATGGCCAGTCAGCTTTGTTTTGTAGAGATGGGGTCTTGCCAATGCCAAGGGTATCAGTCAGTATTATTACCTATGTATAATACCATCAAGAGAGAACATGATACAAAAGGAGAAGGGAGGCCAGCATGGTGGCTCACATCTATAATCCCAGCACTCTGGGAGGCCCAAGCAGATGAATTGCTTTAGCTCAGGAGTTAGAGACCAGCCAGACCCTTCTTCACTAAAAAGAAAAAGAAAATCCTAGCCAGGCATTGTGGTGGATGCCTACAGTCCCAGCTACTTGGGAGACTGAGACAAAAGGATTACTTGAGACCAAGAGTTTGAGGTTGCTGTGAGCTGTGATAACTCTACTCCACTCCATGACACTTTGTCTCAAAAAAAGAAAGAAAGAAAGAAAGAGAAAAGGGAGATAGTCCATAAGGCAAACACTGCCATCTAGAGAGACAAAGAGGAGAGCATACTGAGAGTGGTTATGTTTCAAATAAAATTCAAACACAAATAAAAAAGCCTTCAGATGGTGAGTACAAAAACTTCCCAGGCAGAGACCAATCTTTCCAAGAAATCAGCATTTTGTAAAAAGGTGCCATTAAGAATTCATCTAATTTGAGATGAAAGATTACTATACTAATAATTATATATAACAGGGAACTTATCAAGAGATATTTTTTATGTTTTAAGTAGGAACTTTTAAAGACGATTTCCTAAAAGCTGTTAGGAAAATAACTACAGGACAGCTAGTTGTTTTACTTGTCTAGAAAGTAAGTGAGTATATAGCTTTGTTTCTGATTAGTGTGTTTAAACAAACAAAAATCACAAGAAGATTGAATTATTTGTAATATATTGGTTAATTCACCTCGTTTTCAAGGTACAGTGCAAAGAAACATAATTATGTTTACTCTCAGAATGTCCTTAAAACGGTGTGAATTGAAAAATTCAAACAAAGAGACAAACACAAAGGATTTACTAAAAAATACTCAATAAATCAAGTGAGAAGGCAGGGATCTAGCTTTCATACATGTATTACATGTACAGATATTTAAACAACACATCTTTTAAAAATGAATAGTGCCGGCTGAGTTGGCATTACCCAAATTTATTCAGTAAGATATGCCCCTAAACATTTCTAGTAACTCTTACTTCAGTATACATTAATCAGATTACTCTAGAACAGTTGCATTCTATTTCAAGAAATATCCCAAATCATGTTACAATCCAAGAATTACGAACTAAAATAGGCTATAAGTTTACTTTTCAGCTACTCAGGATTTTATTCTATGGAAGTTTCGAAATTTAGTATTATATTGTAAATTTCAAATTTTTCTGAGCTATATGCGTACCTTAGATATAGTTTATAATATCTTTATACAAGCATATATAAGGACATTCTACTTATATTTTTTAAGTTATGAAAATAGGGTAAAAATTGAGATCTGCCATCTAAAAATAGCAGATCTGCCTCTGCTTATCTAGTAATAAGAAGAAGACTTGTAATTGTTTGAGTACTATTATAAGCACTATTCATTCATTTAGAAAATGTTTATTGAGCACTTGCTACACCTCAGACAATATTACATGTGTGGGGATGTAGCAGTGATTGTAGACAAGGAAATGACTTTTGAGTTCAATCTTTGCTTACTTACAAATCAAAAAATAATTATAGCACATTCTGTTGCCTCCCACATAGTTACACCTTCATGCTTGGATGGAAGTTTTAAGAAATGTAGTTTTCAATGATTTGTGAAGCTGTAACAGGTGGATATCAATGTGGTGCTTGGAAAGTTTATTGGATTTCTAACAAACACTTAAATTCTTTGCAGGATCACTAGTTATTAAGGGTTGCAAATCAAAACCTTGATAAAACACCACTTTCCACCCTGGAGGATAGTCATTATTTAAAAAAATAGAAAATAGTAAGTATTGATAGTAGAGAAATTGGAACCCTTGTGTATTGCTGGTGGGAGTATAAAATGAGGAGGTTGCTGTGGAAATAGTTAAGTATAGAATCACCAGAGGGCCTAGCAATTCCATTCCCAGCTATATATCCCAAAGAAATGAAAAGTAGGGACTCAAATAGAAATTTTCATCATTGTTCACAGCAGCATCATTCACAACAAATGTCCATCAACATATGAATGGATTTTAAAAGTACAGTATATGCATACTTACCATGCAATGTTATTCAACAATAAAATCTGACACATGCTGTGTGGACAAACCTTGGAAACATCAAACTAAGTGAAATCATCCAGAGACAAAAGGGCAAATACTGTGTGATTCTGCTTTCATGATGTACCCAGAATGGGGAAACTCACAGAGACAGGAAGTGGAGCAGAGGCAAATGGAGTCTAAGGAAAAGGAAGAGTGAGCCTTGTTTGATGGTTTCTGTTTAGAGTGATGAAAACGTTCTAGAAAGAGAAGTGATGGTTACAGAACAAAGTGAATAAGTTGTTCCCTGATTATCTCCAGTTTTGCTTTCTACAGTTTTAGTTATCTACAGACAACCTCAGTCTAAAAAGATGAAATGGTAAATTTCAGAAATGCACAATTGTTAAGTTTTAAATGTCACAGTTTTGAGTGGACTGATGACGCTGTCCCATTCCACCCTGCCCAGACAAGAATCATTCCTTTGTCTTCATAGCCACTCATTTACCAGATAGACACTTGCAGAATGGCAGTGCTTGTATGCAAGTAAAACTTATTTTACTTAACAATTGTCCCCAAAGCACAAGAGTAGTGATGTTGGCAACTTGGATATACCACAGAGAAAACATAAAGTACTTCCTTTAGGTGAAAGTACTTCCTTTCTCAGCTTAATGAGAAAAAATATCATATAAACCATTAACCAAGGTTCCCAAGATCTATGATAAGAATGAATCTCCCACCAGTGAAATTGGGAAGAAGGAAAAAGAAATTTGTGTATAGCATCCAGTAGGTAGGGTTTGGTGCTATCCTTGGTTTCTGGCATTCATCGGGTGTCTTGGAACATATCCCTGTGATCAGGGGGACCACTGTACACTTAATGCCACTGAATTGCACACTCATAATGGTAAATTTTATGTTGCATCTACATACACATAAAAAATCCTTCACCGTTAGTAATGAAGTCCTAAAAGGTGCAAGAACATCGAAAACCAGAAAAGGACAGGCAAGCAATGAGAAAAGGCAGGCAAAGATAGAATACAGCATCTCCCTTAACACTGTTTTAAAATAAAAAAGCGAAAAGACATTTGCCTACTATATAATTTGAATAAAGTGCACCCCTACATAGCACAGAAGAAATTTGTCACCCCTATGATAATCTATCATCTATGAATGTTAGAGAAAACCACATCCGCTGGCAAAAAGGCGACAAAATCGAACAAAATGCATTTGGGGTGATGGTTTTTATTAGGATATTATTCTAATAAATACATTTGAAGAAAATAACACCAGTTAGCTTTCTTTGAAAATAACTATGTGGAAAAGGCTACAAATGATAGAGCACTCGAAACAGAAATTTTGTGTTCTTTCTTGTCTCATCTTAGCAATTTAACAAGAACATTCATGTGCACAAAGCGATTTCTTCCCAAAACAATTTTATATTACAGAAAGTTTAACAATTTGAGGTGGATTGTACTAGTAATTGTATAAAAGTAACTATAAAAATGCAAAATATTATGAAGTGTGCATGTCAGAATCTTCAAAATTTTTACATCCATGTGGCTTAATAAAGAACTATTAAGTCAGCATTATATCTGGCATGTGTTTGGTCACTCTGCTGCCTCCTGTTGACATCTGTCTGCATTAATCCAAGGGAGCTGGACATGAATTTAGTGTCAACATCCTGATATAAAAATCACTCCATTTAAATTCACTACATTTATATTCTCCTTTTCAACATCCCTTTATTTTTTTCTGTTTACTATTTCTGCAAATACAGTTTTAGGTCCAGAATCTGAAAACCTAAAGTAAATTATGCCAAGTGAAAATCACCTTGAATTTCAGTACAACTGAGAAAAATTCAATTGTAGTGATGAAATTCACCAGGATTAATATTATATCATGTGTAAGTGTTTTAATGTAAGTCTACGGGATCAAAGAAAATTATGGAAGCTGTTAGATTTTTCTGAAATTAATATATAAATATTGAGCATCTAGGGTGGCATCTGTGGCTCAAAGGAGTAGAACACCGGCCCCATATGCCGGAGGTGGCGAGTTCAAACCCAGTCTCAGCCAAAAACTGAAAAAAAAAAATATATATATACATATATATATATATATATATATATATACACACACATATATATAGATATATATATATATATACACACATATATATATATATGGAGAGAGAGAGAGAGCACCTATTACATATGGTAGGGTCAATTTAAATCCTTACTATATGTTTAAAACAATTCTAATGCAGGATGGTTAAATGATTAGGAAGTACTGAAGTACTGAAGAAGCACCAGTGAAGTAACATTTCCCAGGTTCAAATATTAGCTTCACCATTTATTGTATAGCCCTGGACAAGTTATTTTACTTTCTCTGCCCATTCTGTTAATCTTTGAATGGAAATAATAAGATACTGTCTTCACGGTATTGTTATGAAGCGTCAGTAAAGGACTTGGACCAGAATGCGTAATCAATAAATATTGATTTCATATTTTCATATTATTAGTACTTTTATCAAAAATAAGAAAATTAAGGCTAAAAAATAGTCATTTTACTCACCAACATTATCCCAATACTAATATGTAAGACCTGACTCTAATTCAGTACTAAATCTTGATATCCTAAAGGAAAAATATTATATCACTGGAAGATTATGGTTATTAAAATTGTTTTAATGGCATTTAGGTGTAAACAGAAAATGTATAAAATGTGCTTCTATTTAGCATTATAATGATATATTTTTTTCTGAGGAAAATTATTAATAAAATTTTAAAACTAAGACATCTTTCTTCAAGGTGATGGCCACAGCACCCAAAAGCACGTTTTAGTAATTGTTCGTATATTGTAAGGTCTTTTCCTTTGTAATTATTCAGGCACCTTAAGCAAAAACCAATTTTATGGTAAATAATGATAAACAGATGATGTTGTGGTTTGGTGTGTAAAATATTTGTTGGTTAGTATGAGAATGAAATCTTAGGAACAATCTCCTTAGTTCTAAGACTCATAGGTTTTGATGTTAGTAAAGATCTGATGTCTTCTGTACATTTTATGAAATTTAGCATAAGTCAAATATATCTTAAACCTTCAAGAGCTTTTCTATTCAAACAATGTTTCACTTATATATTACTGATGAAAATAAAAAAATAGTGGGAGGAATTTAGGGTGGAATTTTAAAGGCTGTTAATCAAGATATACTACCGTAAATAGATTGGTTCAACATTTTATGAAGCAAAGCAAATTTATTCTTACTCTGGTGGTTTCCCAATGTTATTTTCCTGTGTGATTGACTGATGTTTTGTTTTGCTTGCTTCTGCGCTATGCAAGTTTAATGTTTGTTTTCTATCTATCATGATTTTGCTCTCCTCCCCCATGATAAACTCTGCATTCTGCTAATAGTATCAGTTACAAAAAATTAACCAAGCTAACTTTTATTGGCTTGTTTTCCTGGACTACAAACATAATGAGATGAGATGCCCCCCTGACCCCCTAACCCATCAAGTCATGTCATATGACTGCAGTGATCAGAATCTATGGAAAGGTTTGTTAAGGCATTGTTTAAAAACTAAACAAAGAAATATCTCTCGCCTGCTAAGATAGGATAGTGAGTTATGCTATTGTTTAGAATCTAGGCTAACATCCAGTGTTTTGATTTGTTAAAGCTTTATCAAGGTGATTTTTGTAGTTATCTACAATTTAAAACTTCTTTATAAGTTCCTATAAGGTTTTATGGTTTTTTCTTCTTGTACTTTTCATTTTTGCCAAAGCTCCTCTTATTTAAAAAAAAAAAAGTTAATGGAATTTTGTATATTCAAATATAGAATTTTTTAGACATCTGGGTCAGGGGTTTATGAGAAAGGAAAGAAGAAAGCAGATAAAATGCCCAACTCCAAAAATCATCTAAGCTGAGATAGAAAGTAGCAGCAGGAAATTAATGCCAGGTTATTAAAAAATGCTAATATAACGAAGCAAATGCTGAACCAGATTCTATATATGAATAAGCCCCTCTCCTAGGACATGCCGGCCAATTTTATAACGTACAAGTGGCCCAATCAGAGCTGATGTACTCCCCTAAGTTCTCTCCAGGAATCACAGTAGGCTCTATTTCATAGGATTTGGTTTAAGAAAATTTTAGACGTGCAAAAAGCCACCATTATCTGTCTTTTGTATTTGTGAGAAGTGATGGGATTTCTTTCAAACAATACATTTTACTTGAAAAGTTGAGGTTTACTTTTTTCATTCTATATACTTATATTTTGCTCATGAACAAAGATATATTCTTCTATAGCCCAAGAAAAGATATAACTATTTCAATATGTTTCTAGCAAAAACTCAGTTACAACAGTTGGAAACAAAAATATGAGTATCATTTATCTGCCTCTCCAGGAAGGCAAAGTACACACTTAGAGAAAAATACCAAAATTCACTTTAGATACCTGTTAATCCACTAATTTTCCATAGGCATAATTGCCTACTTAGTCTAACTTCGAAAACAGTAGTTCAAAACAGGATAGCGAAAGAGAAGCTAAATGGTTTTGTGGGAACCCTCTTTATTTGAATAGGACACAATGATGTTGTTTTAAAATGCTTCATAGAAAGTTTGCCAGTCTAACTAAACCAGTCATTTCAACATTGCTCAATCATTAGCAAATTCCTTTGGGGAACTTTGTGACATGAACTCTAAGAGACGTCTGTTAAGAATTCACTGGTATGCAAAGCATATGTATACTTGTATGCCTTCGACACAGCTTATTAAATCTACCGTCATGTGTTTTCAAATATACGACACAAACCCCCTGAGGTCTGAGGCTGAAGCCAGATGTGGTGTTTTATCTGTGTTCTACCCCTTCTGTCCCCTTTCTATTGTTTCACTGAGTGCAATACACAGTTTAGCACGCACTAAGGGCTAAATAATTGTTCACAAATAGATCACGTAATCCCTCCATACATCATAGATGGTAGAATAAAATTTATATATTTCAAATATTAAAAATGTACATCAAATTAAGATAAAAAAAGAAGGGAGGGAATAAAACAAATTTTATTTCCTCTCAATTTGGTATGGAATGTGCAAAATAAACTATTTCAAGCAGAAGATACACAGAACACAAAATTTTCTGATTGTGAAAAAGAGGTATTTTCAAGTTCATGGAAGTAACTAAAGATAGATTACCAAAGACATCTGACCCCTTTTTTTCACCACGTCATCAAAGACAGCACTTAAAATTAGTCAGAAAGACACCGTGACAGTTATGTTGCTCCAAAATGTCTCCAGTTAGAAAATGCATTTTAACATCAGATGGTCCTTCATTTCCCCAGGCTTCCTTCACCATTAAAAAATACTTGTGCAGTGTGATGCATTTTTCCAGAGAGCAATGAATAGGTTAGATCAGCAAGTGACTGTATCCACTGACATCCAGACTGACTGATGGAAACTTCTAACAGCCTTAAGACTTTAAGCCTTGGTACAAGGGTTTACATCAGACCCTTCACAGAAGAGGAAAGCCACTTAATCCTAGAAACTTGCTAAACTTCCTATAAGACAAACCAGAGATTTGTGTATTCTATTAATTCTAACAAAGAAAAAAAAACAGTAAAATAAGACTTTTATATCTCTGTGTTCACATTTCTTTCTCTTTTTTTCCCTATGCAATTGTGTATTGGGAAAAACAAGTGCTTGAGAGTGGTGGCAAGTGGCACTCTGATTTCACTCTGTATCCATGCATCACTCTTCCTATTAAGTGCTACTGCTTGCTTGAGTCCCTGACAATAATTGCTACCACTTCATCCTGAAAGTGCAGTTAAAAAAAAAAATAAAAATGAGAGAGAAAGAAAATTCCAAAGAACAGGGTACTTATCCTCCAAAAAGCAAATCCAAAGGTTTCATAATTTAAATAAAAAGTGACTGGAGCTCACATTTACCCACATGCTTTTTATTAAATTATTGAAAGCTTTTTTTTTTCATCTTTCTGCATTTTTTAATTCTCAACTCCAATGTATATTTTCTATGCTTTCGTACTGAATGAGAAAAAACTCCCCAAAGATTGCATACCGAAAAGCAGAGCCTCCTGTTGTCTGAGATTGATGTATGTTTATGAGGAAATCCAACATGCAATTTTCAAAACCTGCAAGTTCAGGGTAAGTTAAACCATGTGGCCTCCACGCACATCATTCCTTCCTTTCAAAATCACTCATCAGAGCTCCCAGTTGCCCTTCTTGCCTTGAATCCTTCTTCGCCGATCTGCTCCCACCAAGCCCCAGCTCTGACTCAGTGGAGCCCACTGGGGCTGGAAGATTCACCAGGCCTCTCTTGCCGGCCCTGGTCACTGAGGCACCACTACAACACTTTCCTAAACTCTGTACTTCATTTGCTTCTCTTTATATATAAAATATATATATATATATAAGAATTTTATAAATAAAAAAGGAAATTTCCCTTCAAAAATATAGAGCATGTGTTAAGTGTACATTAAAATCACCAGGAGAGTGTGATAAAAATTCAGATTCCTGGCTTCTTTCTAGAATTACTGAATTAGAACATTTGCTGGGCTTTGCATTTTAAGTTTGAGAACTTCTTATAATGGCACTAATGTCATTTTTATGTTATTACAAGTGTGAGGAAAATACTCTGAAAAAGACACAGTTCTTTCCACAACAAAACACATATTTTGAAAGTGTGCGTTGCTGAGTAAATTAGAATCAAGAACCCAGCCTGAAGCTGATGTTAAAATTTTAAGCTATGCCATATGTCATCTTTTAAAAAGAGAAAGAAATTTCAAATATAGTCATATAGGAGCGTGGAAAGTCTACGCGACACGTGTCATGATTTGAAGAGGAGGACCCTGACCTTAATTCTCAGACAAAAGAAATAAAATGCAACTTCGGTGAAGAATTAGCTGGCCATTCGGAAAGGGTTCCTGTTGGTTCATTTTCCCTCTGCCTAGGCCTCGTTTATCTCGGGATTTGCACAGGATCCTGCGGGAGGGTCTCAGAGTTGTTAAGTGACAATCTAGAAGGCAATCTAGGATTATGCAGTTTAACCAGGTGAGCGGGAGGGTTTCGGTCTGGCCGGGAAAGCGAGCGCAGCTCGGCCGGAAGTCGGGCTTGCCAGGCTGAAGGGCTTCACCGGGCGCGGAGCGGGCGCGGTCCCCGCGGAGCGCTGGGCCGGGAGGATGAACTGGGCTGGAGGGACGCGTCCCCTCGCTCGCTGCCCGCGGGTCGTGCCGCCCAGGAGCCCCTACGCCACCGGCATAAATATCGGACGGGACTCTGCTGTGCACTAATTAGCACCTTCTAGGGGAGCTTGTCATTCATTATTACAAACTGATCACTCGGAAATCACGTCGAAGAAGGGCGCGCGTTCAGAGGGATGCCCGCAGAAATCAGCCCGGCTCGGCTGCTCTGTCCTGCCCATCATTTCTCAAATACCTGCATGTATTTGCTCTGTCCCCCCTGGGACATCAAAGTTTTCCTTAAGAGCAGAAAAAGAGAAGGAAGCTTATGATACATTTCTTAATGGTTTTTAGCAAGTCATTCCTCTCTGGGAAGACTGCGTCCCCAGTGGGCTCCGGCCGGTCCCTTCACACACTCCCCGGGCCACGTTCACACAGGCGCCCAGTCGCCTTTGCCCGAAGCAGGGAGTGCGAGGGTGTGGGTCAAAGAAATGCGTTTGCTCAGGAAGTGGGAGCACAGAAGATTTCCTTTCAAGGGACAAAAAGGTGTGCGTCTTGAAAGAGTGAGATGGGCTTGTGAAAGTTACTCCATTCCTCGACAATTTCTGTAGCTAATACGGAGCTCAGAGAAGAGAGGTCAGCAGAGAACAGTAGGGCAGGAAAGGCTGGGGTTGTCACGAGTGCGCTGAGAACGCTGTTTGGCACGGGAGCGAGGCTGCAGATTCTGGGGTCTCTCTACTCCAAGTGGGGTTCAGGAACCACTTTGCCAGCATCACTTGTGAGCTTATGAGGCACGCAGTATCTTGGGCCTTAGCTAGACTTACTGAATCAGAATCTGCATTGGAACTAGATCCTGTGTGGTTCACGAGCTCTGCTCTGAAAGGCTGCTCCCGAGAAGCCTGACAAGTGTTGCTCAGCGCCTGTGGTTCAGTGGTTAGAGAGCGGGCCACATGCACCGGGGCTGGAGGGTTAGAACTCGCCAGGGCCTGCTAAACAACAGTGACAACAACAACAAAAACAAGAGCCGGGGATTGTGGCCGGCACCCATAGTCCCAGCTACTTGGGAGGCTGAGGCAAAAGAATCACTTAAGACCAAGACTTTGAGGTTGCTGTGAGCTGTGACATCGCCGCACTCTACCAAGTGTGACATAGTGAGACTCTGTCTCAAAAAAAGCATGACAAGTAGTGACAAGTAGTGATATGGTCCTTGAGCCCCAGAGCACAGTTCAGGTTTTATCTTGGAGATGAGAGGATAAAGGAAGACTGAGCATGGGAGTTACTTTAGAAAAAGTAATAAGATATGTTATATTAAAATTTGCAAAGATATCCATATATATGCATATATATATAGAAATCTTGAAAAACCAATTAGAATCCTATCGAATATTTAACAGCCAAGTAGAATAAATGATTTAAGAAGTATTTAAATGTTAGACTTTATCCTATTTTCTTTATACTAATTTCTCAAGAGTATCAGGACACCTTTCTCCTGGTTGCAAGGAAGCTAAATGGTCCCACATATATATAATTTTCAGGCAACATTTTATCGATATCAGCAGAGGCTCACTTCCCAGATGATGAGATCACAAAACATTTGTCAACCTAGTCACCACCTAAAGTAACCTAAGGCAGAATCGTGATAGTGTCAGGAAAAGTATGAGGTAAAATGGAAAATGGAAAAGTTGCAGAGAATTCACAAGGGAAACACACAGGCGGAGAGAAAAAGAAAGATGTTGACAGAAAAGGCGGACCAGGAAACACACAGATGTCCTCTGTTATCCAAATTCTGCCTATCTGAATTCAGGAACTTGATGAATTCTGATAGCTGGGGATGATGGCACTTGCACAGAACACTGGGTAAGGGAGAAAGGCGGTGGGGAGGGCCTGTAACTAGTCCCGTTTAACTAGAAATCCACTGATAGAGACTAGATCGAATAGAAAGAAAGCATTTTCCCTAGCCATCCTTCTTATTAATGAATCATAATGATGACTTATTGTTACAGCTTATGATCCATAACTCAAGAGTATGAAGTTGCCGAGCGTTTTATCTGCAGCTTTTTGCTTCTGTGTCTGCAGTCTTTTCCCCACGAGTGTGTCCTCTTAACTGGAGGCAAGCACAGTAGGGCAGGGCGCCTGGTGGACGGAAGTCTGGTCTGAAATTGTGACTAGAGCTGGGTGAGAAACCATCCATGCAGGACTATCATCTGTGCCAACCAGACCTCATTCCGACACCAAGCAGAACAATTTTCCTCTCAGCCCACATGCCACCTGACTGACTCGTGTGCAAGGTGGTACCACCTGCACGCTAGCTGATAGCAGCTAGTCTAACTAGCAACACATACCCAGTAACACCTGTGTCCCTGAATTTGCTGCCACAGTGCCGTATGTCTCCCTCTTAACAGTTTTTCTGGTAGAGGCCTCCCTAAGACATATGAAGTCATTTCTCTGGCAACGATGTATGACAAGGAACAATGGAGATGCTCATTTAAGAGCCAGTGCAATCTGGGCAAGCTACTTAACAACTCTTTGGGCCTCAGTTGCCCGTGTACAATATGGGAATGATATTAATGCCTGTTTCATGAGGTTGTTTGTTGGGAGGATTAAATGGGGAAGATGTGTGTGTGTGTGTGTGTGAGAGAGAGAGAGAGAGAGGGAAGGAGATGCATATACAAACACAGTACCTGGCACGTGTACTTACTGTGCTATGTAAATCATCGTCAAAAACAGCTCCCAGATATTACTAACACAACCCATTGACAAGGGAGAACTCAGTTAATTGCTTATTGGGGTAAAAGAGAGAGCACAACCTCAACAGAGTTTGGGCAATGTCTTCCAGGGGAAAAGAGGCAAGGTCAAAATTTGTTGAGAAGTTTGGCTTCTGATGGCCTTTGGGTTAGGGAACTTGATTAAGCCCTAATAAAGATTAGGATACAGTTGTTCAGCCCTAACTGTCTTTGATGTTTCCTTTGAAGATTTGATGCGTCTTTAGGGAAGTTGCTGTCATAAACCACTAAGCCCTTTGCTTGAGCAAGAGTCTCATGAAATAGCAGTCATGCCAATATAGACAGCAAATTTGTGGAGGTAGATAGAAGGGTATGATGGTTCCAGTCCTCAATGTCTACCCATGTATGTGAGAAGATGATTTGGGTTATCTTTATTGCTTCCTCTTCTTCCTCTTTTTATAATTATTAGCACATTTCTCTGAATAGGTACAAGCTGGCTTGCTACCATATTAAGCAGACTACTAGGATAATCTATTTTTTCTTATAGTCACCCAGGAGATATCTGAATCCTAAGAAATCAGACAAAATGGAAGAAGTTCCTGGGAAGTCAGATCTGAATAAAGCAGTAGCATAGAGGACTCAAGAGATATTAGGAGGGAGTAAGGTAGATATGAGGAGTGAGATGGGACCAGAAACAAACTGTGCCTAGGGCACATTTTCCCCTCATATCAGCCTGCTCTCTTCCAACATTTAATCATTTACATTGGATTTCATTCTTGGGTGACAAGTATCAACAATTGTATTTGCTTTGTTTTGGTTTTCTCCTTGTAACCATTAGAGTATTTGAAAGATACTTTGAGAAAGACACTACAAACAGCTTTATTAGAAATCAGACTGACATTTGCAGAGAGACGTGTGTAGCACTTTATAGAGAGACAGTGTAGCTACTGTAAGGGGTAAGGGCCTTCCAGCCAGTGACTCTGCCTTCACATCTTGTTTTTGTCACATACTAGCTGTGTGGCCTTTCATATGTTCTTAAATCATCTCCAAACTTTACTTTTCTCATGTATAAACTAACACCATAATATCTACTTGCAGAAATATTGTTAAGAAAGAGATAATTCCTGGCAAATAATAATTCTCACTAAATTATAGCTATAATAGAGAGTGCTAATATGCTTTGAATGTTGTAGGTTATATCTATGCACTGTTAGTTCTGATATATGAACATTTCACGATAGAGTAGTTGTGATTTATGTATTATATAAATACATATTTAATGTATTTGAAAGATGTCATTTCTGTTCAATAAAACAGAAATCTTCTTGTTAATCATTGCACATACACTCAATATCACAAAATTTAGTTCTATTTGCCAATCACAACTGATCACCTGTGTGTATCTAGCAGGTAATCCTATTCTCACCTATACTCAGAGTACTCAATTTTCACATCAATTATTGTCCTTTATCTACTCAGGATAATATTTGCTGTTGAACTTCCTCCGTTTTCTTAACAATAAAAATTCTGGACTATCAACCAACTCTGAAATTATCTGAAAAGTTTTTAAAATCATTAGTTCATTTTTAAAAACAAAACATATTTGAGGTTATAATTGACTTATTATAGCAAATGAAGATGAGAACATTTTTAAAAACAAAACTTATTTGAGGTTATAATTGATGTATTATAGCAAATGAATGTGACAGTTACATGCTTAACTGGAAGAGTTGATTGATAAGAGTTTCAAAGGCTCTAATAGTAAAGTAATTAAAAGGTAAACTGTAGTCCTAATGATATATTTTACTTTGTTTTTCTTTTTGGTATCTTTACATTAGTTAGCAACATAATTATGCTTGTCATCTCTAGTTTTTATTTGAAATAAAATTGTTCCCAAAGAGATTTATAAAGAAGAGGGATGACATTGGCATCCTAAAGGTGATATTTTCAAACACTTAAAATACATTTTTTTTTAATACTATGCTGAAACTGAATAGCAACAGTGTCTTTTCTCCTCTTCCTTTCCCTGAAAAGTGCCCAAAGAGCCCATACATCCAGGTAGCCTTCAGCTACAGTGTCAGAGAGCCCCCATTTCTATCACTCCCTGATGATGAATGAGGTTCTTTTTCTAAACAAATAAGCACTTCAGAGAGTTACCCTTGACAGGGTTGTTAATCCAGACAGCCTTCCTTATCACTACAGAATTCATGGACTGAAGTTTTACAGGATCCCTGTACCGCCTGCCTCTTGGGCAGCTGTCTGGAAGCTACATGGTCTGTGGCCACATTTTTCTAAAAAGAGTCAGGCTCTGCTCTTCTCTTCAATGTTCCTCCTGCTTCCAGATCTGTGATTCAGCTAACTTGGGATTTTTCTCTTAAAAAACTCAAATCCTTTGTGTTATGCATGAAGCAATTTAGAAAAGTTATTTACCAGCATACATTTGCATTCATGCAAAGAAAACAAAGGACAGGGAGGTCAAAGGATTGGTTCTGATCTTAGAAGTGCAGAACCAGAAAGACTGCTTCTGGATTCCAGCATATGAAACACAGGGACGATCTCTTATCAGTGATGTATAAATTTCCTACCCAAACTGTCCGGCTCTTGACTTTGCTTCCTTTGACATCAAGACTAAAGGTCAGCATTTCTTTTACATTCCAGAAGCTATTAGGAATCAGCTTCAACTTATATTCCCATTAAAGAATTGATGAGTTGACCTAAATTCAATGAAGTTCAACAAATCTCTCACTGGCATCTCTTAAAATATCTTGCTCACACCTTTTGGGAGCAAAACACAATTGTAAGAGGGACTTTACCCAACGAATGCAATCAGTGTAACCTGGTTTCTTGTACCCTCAATGAATCCCCAACAATAAAAAAATAATAAATAAAATAAAATAAAATATCGTGCTCAGATGATGATTAAGAAATTAGGCATTCTTTAGCTAGCATATATTCTCTTGATATTTTAAAAGTATCAACATATATTTTTTCAATAAAAGTAATAAGTTAAAAATCAGTTTTGCCTCTGTAAATGATTAGCAGGCACCTCAGACCTCCTTCTCACCCCCTCTATTCTTCCATTCCCACAGTGTAGTGCCACAAGAGATCTGCAGAAATAATGCATATTTTTTATCCCAGTCACAAACCTAATGTCTTAAAAGGTTTAGGAAAGGCATGTGACACAGGCTGTTTGAAAAGCAGAGCATAATGTGTTTTCAGTTTATAAATTATAAAATATTCAAAAGCACAGGCTAACACCAAGGAATTGGTTACTGCTAGATATCTGGAACTGTTTTCTCTTTTCTTCTCTTATCTGCTTGCTTTCCCTTTTTTCCCCCATTAAGAATGAAATGCAAATCAAATGTAAATGAGATATGCCTTAGGCCTAAAAAGATAAGAGAGAAAACTGTGTAAAAAAATAGAAAAAAATATGGGGGGGGTGTCCTAGGAATGGTTATCAAACAAATTGTTTAATCATAGGATTTTTTGATTGACCCAGTCCTAGAATGTTATTGTCTAATTTGCATGTTGCTTGAATTTTAAATCTTACAACCCTATGGGTAAGCAAAACAGGCATACTATTTTGTATTTCGTTTTTAATTTTCTGCATGAAGAGCTTAAAAATTATTGTTGATAAATATAGATGCTTAGGGCAGAAAGATTGCTACCTTGCTTCAATTCAGAATTTCTGCTGGGTAGATATTATACAAAATAGGGAATTGATTCTCACCATCCTGTTAGATTATATCATTGCATTTGATAAGAAAGAAGAGCTGGAATATGCCCTGTCACAATAACAATAAGCTTCCTAATACTCAGAATCTCTGTGGTAGCAATTTAAGCCTTGAATTGGGATCTATAAGCATTTTTGAAGATTCAGTATAAATGAATGATTAAGTGGGTGATATTAAAATGGCTCAGGAAGACTCTGGAGTAGGAGGAGAGCCTGGTGTTTCAGCCTTTCTATAAACTTGTATGAGTCTCAGATCTAACCAAAAAGGTTAAAATTTCTGGAGAGATTAATTTTATTGTAGCACTCACAGACAGCATTCTTAAGTTTACATAAAACACTTGCATTAAATTCCATGGCCTATTTTTAACATTATTTGCATTTATTATGAGCTAGTAAAAGAGAAAATATTGTTTAGAATCTCGACATAATTTAATTTTAATGAAGTAAAATATAACAAGGAGAGATTTAAGCATGAGCTCTAACACCTCCCAATTCCTGTCCCCTCAACTCCTTTTCTTTTTTTAAACAAGTGAACAGTTTATTAAGTCCCGTCAATTCTTTATTTTGTGATTATGTCATACTTTTCTTAGATCATCTTCAATCTTTATGGCAAAGAAACTTCCTTCAAGTAATAAGACTGTAGAAGTATATATTATAGTTAAGATAGTTACATATATATAGGAAAAATCCTATTAAATACATTGTTGACTTGAGACTCAATTTAAAACATCAACATTACATTTTTATGTGTTTTATGGGGATTTCAACAAATAAGTGAAAATACATTATTTCTAATGTCAAGTATAGAAACTGTATAACCTATAAAAGAAGAAAAAACTTAAGTTCCAGACAGATTTTACTCAGTGTCTCCTGTATCCAGATGGCTAGGATGCTGCTGAAAGATACATGTAGATTTCCCTAAGCTAAATACACAACGGAGATGCTTACAAGAGATCACAGAAATGAGAGACAATTCAAAAGTGAAGTTATAAAAAAAGGGCTAGAGAATTTATCTAGTTTCATATGCCTTGGTTTCACAGATTATGACAAGAACTGGACTATCATTTTTAAAAAAGGAAATAAGGAAAATTATTTTTAGAAATAAGTGACTTCTTAAATTGAAATAGAGAAGATAAATATTGAAAATACAGGTGGCACCCATAGCTCAGTGAGTAGGGCACCAGCCACATACACCGAGGCTGGCAGGTTAGAACCTGACCTGGGCCAGTTAAACAACAATGACAATTGCAACAAAAAAAATAGCCAGGTGTTGGGGTGGGCACCTATAATCCCAGCTTCTAGAGAGGCTGAGGCATGAGAATTGCTTAAGCCCCAGAGTTTGAGGTTGCCATGAGCTGTGACGCCATGGTACTCTACACATGGTAACAACTTGAGACTCAAAAAAAAAAAAACTTTTTTTTAAAGAAACAAATTTTTATAAGTAATGGAAAAGATTTCAAAATGATGCTTAACACAAATCAGAATCACCATCACCTTAGAGGGAGCTGCAACTTTAGAGCCTTCAAGTTTTGTAATGGAAAGAAAAGGATTTCATATAAAAAACTTATCTTTGCTCTTACATATTCTATAGTCTTAGCTCTATTCCATTGGATGTATTGTCTTATGAAAAATCTTGTTTCTTAAAAGAATTGCTATGTCTATCTTAAGTGAGTTTACATACAATCCCTTATCTTTGAGTAAATAGATGATTGGATAGTTATATTGCCATCAATGACATTTTTCTGAGAAATTAAAGAGAAAGCATTGATCTTAAAGTGTTTGGATAGAGGAGAATCTTTCAGGTTTTTCATAGAGGTGTATTTCTTTCCAATAATCAGGCAGATGTACAACTCAATTGCTCTTTATTTTTACATATCTATTGACTAGGTAGAACATTCTGCTAAAAAACAAACACAGCAGCATCCACCAGAGAGCTATCAAGTGTGATGCCACTGCCCCACAGAGATTGCAGCCCTTGTTTTCCTCTCTCTGTTATCTCACTAGACAAATTTCTCCAGCCTTTAATTGCAGCATTGACTGTGCAATAAGTAACTGTTTGAGGTTGGGAGTAGGGTCTTAAAAGAAAGAAAACTATGCAATAGATTAGTTGTTTTCAATATATACCACAATTAAAGTATGGAATTGATTTGTGAAATAGAAATTGCTTGGTAACTCTCATTTAATGGTTCACCAGGACCCCGCAGCAAGCATTTAGGTCAAGTATGAAGATGAATACATGAAGTTGATTTAATTAATATCAGAGTCACTCAACATTTAACGTTAGATACAATCTCTGTGGCTTGATAGCATGTTATCTATTTGGGGGGAAAAGATCAACTAAAGTGAAAGAGATTCACCCTTTGTAGTCCCCCGCCCCCCCCGAAATAAACATTAACTCTTGCTTCAGAGACAGAAGGCCGAGGGAAGGCTCTCAACAGTTTATAGTTTACATGAGGTGGAGACTGCTACTGGGAGGCTCAGGTTAGAAAATACTCTGTAATAATGAAGTCACATAAGCTCCAGATGAGATAATTCACTAGGCTTTCATCGGTTACACTCACATCTCATGAGATTTTATTATAGTACAAAGTAGATGATTCAAGCAAACTGTTCTCCAAAATAAAATAAGAAACTGACTTCATAACATAGCACTGTCACACCTAGTCTAAATGTAAACACAGAAGAGTCTAGTTCATTATTAGAAAATCACTTAACACGAGTAAAAATTATAGTTGTCCTATTAAACTCTTTCAAGTGGTGTGATGATAATATTGTAGAATGTTTATTCCAAAAGAAGACTTAATAAAGTGAAGGTTTATTTTCACAAGGAGATGCTATGAAGTTATCCCTTTTCATATGTATGAAAATTTTGCATTTGATTCAATACTTTTTCATATTATAAAAAATATGGCATTTTTAAAATACAGTAAACTTTATCACTAAACTTAATCCTAGATGTAAATCCGAGCACATTTGTGTGTGTGAGTGTGCATCTGTGTGTGTGTGTGTGTTAGTTCAAATTTAGAGAACTTAATAACTTTGGTTCTACTTAGGAAAACAACCTTAAAATATATTTTTACTTTATCCTACTTTAAACATGAGTTTTGATGTGAAATGTAGCTCAACTTTAATTACATTCGGCCTTGTTCAAATGAACTTTGGACCTAGAGCGTGTAAAGATGGGTCAGATTCTACCCAAGACAAGATCCTAAGAGATCTCTCCCAATCATTTGGATTATCACTGGTTTCAAGGGCCATATGAACATAGGGTTTTAGAATTTAAGAGAATGTGTGTACTGAAAACACAAAAAATATAGTTCCACACATTGTTGGGCATGTTCAGAGCTGGCTACCTAATTTGCAGGACCTAGTACCAAATGAAAACACAGGGCAACAGCAGATCATTAAAGCAAGTGCTGGCCCATTTGTCTTGAGGTCATGTGGGACTACACCAGTCACACCACACACCTGTGAAGCCAACTCTGGGTGTGCTACAACTTGTAAGTAAAGAATAGCTTAATTTGCTGCAGGTAACTTTGCCACACTTCACATTATTCCCCATCGAATAGTCTCATAGCACAAATCTACAGCTGCATTGATTGGCTGTTCATTCACAGACCTTTTACCTGGCCTCCGTTTGTGTGGCTTCCTATCTTTACGACATGGAATGAACAGCTTGGCGCCACGTTGCTGTTATCCATTAACCATTCCTGTTTTCCTAATCATCTTGGACTCCATCTTTCTCTGTCCTATCTGTTATTGTCTTCGGAAAAGAGATGTGAGGTTTCCTTAGCCTGTTCTGGTTTACATGACATGATTTGTGTATCTGCCTACAAGAGTTTCTCAAATGAACCCTGTGCATTATCTTCCCCCAGCCCCTCCTCCTCTGAAGAAAGAAGAAAAGGGTCATACATCTGTAAAATGACAGCACTTATGAAAAATGAGAGTTTGGCCCACATGGCTCTCATCAGACACAGACTCATCTGCTGCGCCACAGACTCTGCTCATTTCCTTCGAATCAGACTGCAGTTAAAAACAGGAAACACCTAATAAATTGCCTGGTCTATCAAATTAACAAAGCATAAAGAAACTTTCTAGTAATCAATGAGTATTGCTTGTATAAAAAAATGCAAGTGTCAAATAGAAGGGGCCTAGAAATGTGATCATACTTTTCTCAATAAAACTACTTTAAGATGTCAACCTAACTTAAATTTAGAAATAAAGAAGACTACTCAGAGAAGATTTGGAAAATTGGACTTTCTACCTAATTATTTTCATAGATGAACATAAAGCATTTAAGAAACAGTATGAAATTTTATTGTATAATCATTGTGCTGGGATATTTAAACAACACGTACTAAAAAAAAAAAAAAAACAGAATAAGTTAAATATAAAATAATCATGCCAGTGTCAGGATTCCCAAGGTAAAAAGTCCCTTTAATGTAAAATTAATCAGTTCCATTTTTTAAATAAGAAAAAAAATCTCAGGATTATGAAAAGATTTTATCATAGCAATATCTAATTGGCAAGAGCTGTTTTTCATTATTCTTGCCTAGAGTGAAATCTGTAATAAACCACAAAGAAAGAATACATTTTCTTGAGCTGTATTTTGCATGAAAAAAATACAAATGAATTTAAATTCTGAAAAAAAAAACCTATGCAATTTTAACACTTCCTAATTCTCCTCCTAAAAAATGTTTTTTGCTATGAAAAAATAAAGAGGGAAAGTCTGAAAAAACTTTGAAAAATCTGATCTCTCAGATGCTTATGTGCTCTAGGCTTCATTCTTATTTTTAAATAAGCTTCTAGAAAAATATCACAAAAATCAATTTTTAGAAATTCCTTAAATTTCTACATTTGAACATACTCATTAGTAAAACAACATTTATTTCAAGACAGAATTCAACTGCTCTGTTTTTCAGAAGCAACACAACATGTTTCCACATTTGGCTATTTTAATCAAGAACAAATCACAGAGTGTGCGTCATATTACAGGACAGCTAGAGTACCCTGTGTGTGAGTGACCCCTTCAGGTGCTATATTGAAAAGACTATACTGTGTACTAAGTGAAACTATCTCCCTGACACAATATACAAATTCTAAGAATTTTCTGGAAAAAAAAAATAGTTAACAGTTATTCATTCCAAAGTTCCCTGAGAAGAATAATAATGATTTTTCATGATCAAAAAATGCTTCTGAAACCAATACTTTTCATATACCATTCATACACTTTACAAAGAAACATTTTGTTTTTTTTACGATGACCTCCAAGAAACTATGTTATAAATAAGGCAACTATAGTAGTCAGACTACAATGTCAAGTTCTATTTCAAATAGTCCCTGCTCTGACCCTATAAATGTAGTATAATTTATCAAATCATGTATCTGGATCTCTTCCCAGAAAATATGGTTACCACAACAATGAGAGATATAATAATAATGTAGAATTCCCTTACTTCAAAAGTTTGGAATGAATTACAATCTACCTGAAAAAAATTATTAATTAAGCTAGATTTGTCAAGGAAGACATAACAATTCCATAATCTTCATAGTCTCAGATAACATTTCTGAAGCAATCTAGTCCATGGGCTGGCAGAAAAAGCAATACAGTAGTTGCTCTTTATACCTGGGGATTGGCCCCAGGCCCCTAGAGGATCCCAGGCTCCAAGCATTCCTGAGTCCCCCAGTAGACCCTGAAGAACCTGCCTGTAGAAAATCAGCCCTTCCTATCCACAGGCTACACATCTCACCAGTTCTGTACTTTCCATCAGCAATGGAGCACCTGCTTGAAAGAAATCCACATGCAAGTGGACCCACTCATTTCAAACCCATGTAGTCAACTGTATTTGGAACTGGGTATTCTGACCCTGTGAAGAGTGAAATGACTTCAGATTTGGACCCAAGCAGAATTACCAAGAACCAACCAAATGCCTTAAGAAGGAGATAGTGAACTGCTATCCAACTCAAGCTGATGACGCATTGTATCACATGCTATAAAGTGGGGTCATAAAGATGTGCATTCTGGGATGTGGTGTGGCAATGCTCAGCTGCAGTGGCTGAGGATTACATACAGAATTCAACTTCTCAGAAATAAAAGGAATAGAGAGTGTGGGGCCCAAATCAGCCTGCTGTTCAGAGCACGATTTTCCCTTGGATGATACTCGAACTACAAACTAGTAATCAGGGGATCCATATGGAGATGGTTGGGGACAAGACAAACTGTTGCCCTATCAAGGCTCACCTGCTGAACACCGGATTCAAAGGCAAAGGTAACAGAGTTATTAGACTATTAAGTACAAAATGTCTGATTTCCTTAAGTACTAAGTTTGATGGTTGATATCTCTGACATTTCACTTTGACATTTGTTTTATTTTCATTGTGGAGGCACATCCTCATTCTTTTAAATGCATGTTTTGGGTTGTGATTATCTTTCAAATATTTTTAAAAGCAAATTTTGTGAAACCATGAAAAAGTAAAACATTTGTGCTACTTTTGAATGAGTTCCATCGAGGAACCAATGCAGCACAGACGGTTCAAAATATCAATGAAGTGTGTGGGAAGCATGTGGCTCATCAGTACACAACACGGATGAGTAGTGCACAACATGGATGGTTTGAGAAGTTCCCTCCTGGTGATTTTAATCTTGAAAATGAGCCACGTTGAGCAACCTGAGACCAGGATGGATAATGATGAGCTGAAAGCTATAGTGGAAGTAAATCCATCTCAACCTATATGGGAATTAGCAGCAAGGTTTGACATGACTATTTCAACAACATTGGACCATTTGAAACAAATAGGCAAGGTAAAAAAAGCTGGACAGATGAGTTCTGCTAAATGAAGAAAAGAAATGGCCTCCAAGCTTGCGTTTCTTTCCTGTCAGAATACTAAAGGAGAACCATTTCTATACCATATTGTTCCATGTGATGAAAATGGATTTGTTCTGACAACCGCAAGTGTTAGACACAATGATGAATAAAGATGAAGTGCCAAAGCCCAGTCTAAAACCAAATATTCATTTAAAAAGCCAATGGTGTCTGGTGGTTCAGTGCTGGTATTATCCACAACAACTTTATGAATCTTGCTCAATCACTTACAGCAGATGTCTACTGCAACCAGTCAGATGAAAGAATGATGATGCTTGTGATAAAGCAGCCAAAATTGGTCAATAGAGACAGACCTGTACTCTTGCAAGACAACGCTCAACCACATGTCACTCAAAGAAGCACATGTCACTCAAACAATGCTGCTCAAACTCAAAAGCTGGCCCTGGAAAAGTTCCATCATTTACTGTATTCGTGAGACTTTACACCAACTTCTTCCAGGCTTTAGAACACTTACAGCAAGGGAAAATATTCAATTCTCAACAAGTTATAGAAAACACGTTTCACAATTTCATTGCCGCTCACTCTCCAAGCTTCTTCCCTGCTGTCATCTACAAGCTCCTGTGAAGATGGCAAGACTGTGATGATCATTTAGGCACATACTTGGATTAATTGTACTGCTTCTTGTTTGAGATGTACTAAACTAAACTTTTGATTCAAAATCAAGCACTTCACGTTTAATGACCTAATACTTATTTATACTTTGAGACAAGACTTAAAGGTCCCCAACAGGCTGTCAAAGTTGATTTCACTCTCAGCAAACGTACCAAATATTACACAAACTAGGTCACCAGGAATGGACGTATAAAATCTGATTTGATTTAAGACTTTGAGCAAGGGTGAGATATTGAAAAGAAAGCAGAAGAATATGGAGTTTGTGGGGGAAAAAGTGATCTTTCATGTTGTATTTATGATGCAAACCTTGGTTATTTAGCTTTCTGTCAATTATGAACCTCATTAGCAGGACTTTTATATATAAATGGTAAATGATCATTAGCAAATAAAATGAAGATATGGAGACAATAAAGATGTAAGACCTTCAAAGACTTCTGAATGACTTTAAATAATTTTGAAAAATTAAACACCATGTAAAGAATACATTTATGTTGGCTCAGTGCCTGTGGCTCAACAGGCTAAGGCGCCAGCCACGTACACCTGAGCTGGAGGGTTCGAATCCAGCCCGGGCCCGCCAAACAACAATGACAGCTGCAGCCAAAAAATGGCCGGGCGTTGTGGCAGGCACCTGTAGTCCCAGCTACTCAGGAGGCTGAGGCAAGAGACTCGCTTGAGCCCAGGAATTGGAGGTTGCTGTGAGATGTGATGCCACGGCACTCTATCCAGGGTAACAGCTTGAGGCTCTGTCTCAAAAAAAAAAAAAAAAAAAGAGTACAGTTATGTTAAACAGAACTAGAGAATACTTAAATCTCTTAAATAAATCACATATCTTTGCCATTAAATTTAGTACACCATAGGGTCTTATGTACTTGGCTCTGTCCTGCCAACATTTTTAGTGATTATTCTACTGAAAACACAAAAGAATCCTCACCAAAATTTTTTAATGGCACAAAACTATGAAGATTAGGTTACATACTAGATGGCCAAAACAAATTAAAATGATCTTGGGAGGCATAAACATGACCCCAGATAGAAATAGGAAATCGAACATCACCAGATTTAATGTAATCCCTTAAAGTTAAAAAATAATGTATTATTTTTACATGAAAAATGCCAAAGTTATGCAGATCTAATTATCCTACATTTATTTGTATATTTAACATAATTTATTACAAACATAAATTAGTTGGTGGCAGAAGTGATAGAATCTGAGAAGGAAGGAATGAATGAATATATAACAATAGTTAACATTTTGCAAAATTAATAATATTGGAAAATTTATCTTACCAGCTAGTAAAACATAACGTAAACCTACGATAATAAAATTGATATGGTAATTTACAAAAATAGGCAAATAAATTCTATCTAAAAATAAAAATAGCAACAAATTGAATAAATAATAATGATGGCATTTTAAAGCATTAGGCAAACCATGGATTATTCAATAATTATAATGAAAAACTGGCTGCTAGGGGAGATAAGATAAAGCCTTATCTCACATCATATATAAAATTTTAAAATAAATTTTAAAAGATACTAAAAGTACTAAAGGACCACAAGGACCTGTTTTTACACTTTTTTAAGTGATTGTTTCTTCAGACTGAAATGAAGATCAGACCACAGAGAAAAACTTGTATATATTTGACCACATAAATATTTAAGCCTCTATATTACAAAACACAGTAAACTTAGTTAACATTTAAGAAAAACTATGCAACATATTTACAAATAGCTAATATCCATAATACAAGCATCTTATAAAATAGATAAAATTGGTACAGTTCATGAACAAGTAAAAGACAAGAAGAGATAATCCACAGAAAAAAAGAAACATATAATTAATTATATTTTAAAATGGCACTCAGCTTAAAAAGAATCAAAGAAACAAAAATGTAAACAAGATGTGTTTCATTTGCCAAATTTTCAAGGGTTACAACTGGAATAGCACAGTGTAGTAGAAATTTCTGAAATGATGGAAATATGTTGTCCACTATGACAGCCACTAGTCACACATAGCTATTGACCACTTGAAATATGACTAGTGAAACTAAGAAACTACATTAGTTATTTTATACAATTTTTATTAATCTAAAGTTAACTAATCACATATTGGTATTGTCTCCATTTGGAACAGCACAGCTATGGCTAATTAATGCCATTTTTGAAGGTTTAGAAAAATGGTGACAATCATACCCTTTATGACTATATGGGTCATATTAAATTAACAATCAATAAGGTATATTTTTCACTTCATTGTACAGGTTCAATTATTCTTCACTAATCCTTTTTAAGACCTATAATAAATTTCCAAGTAAAAATGTCTATTTCTAATAAATGTCTGCAAGAGAAGAAGTTATATTGTTCAAATTATTCAAATCATGACTAGGTTTAAAAAATTGCAGAACAAGCAGGCCTCACTCCTTACAAAATGCCCCCTAAGAAACATGATTTCCATCACCATATGCCATGTATTGCATAAAAATGTTCTTTATAAAAAATGCTGTAAGTATTCATGTTATTTTCTCCATTTGGTCCATACAGGTTAGATCATTAACTAAAACACGGCTTACGAAGTCAGTGTGGTAACACCAATATCAATCAAACAATTGAGGTTAAATAACTTTAGGTTGCTTTACGTGCATGAACACATAGGCATGTGAACACACACACAATCCATAAATATAACAAGGAAAACTAAAAAACTATATGAATAATTTAGTGTAATTCATCACTGCTTTTAAACAAAGCAAGTCAAAACATATCATGCTGAAGTTTTCTTCTCATATAAAAATGTCTCATTTTTCATTGTAGGTTACAGAAATACCAATCTGCAACAACAAATTAATTGAATTATATCAAAGAAATACATGTTTATTTCTCCAGGTATACAGAGTAACTACACCAAAATGTGTTCCTAGGAGTCTCACTCAAATGAATGCAGGATCATGACTCGCAAAGAATCTAATAATTATTTGACTCAACATTTATATATCCTAAATTTTTGAAAGCAGAACTCTTCAGTAGAAAGCAAACTAAATAATATTATTTAACATTAAACATCAAGTATATGACAGCAGCCATTTAACTCTTCATCCACGTTTACAATCAATTCTTACCACAACCCTATGAAACATGAAAAAAATACAGTAACTTCTCCAATATTATGCAGTTAGTATTAAGAAAAGCTGAGATTGAATTGCAGGTATGTCTGACCTCAAAGCCCAAGTTCATTAGCTGCTCCATTATATTGGCTCATGAAAATATGAAAGAAGCAATCCATGGCATTCTGCACATCCTTAATTTTTAATAGCCCTTTTGTCTTAAACAATGAATAAACTTAAACTTAGCTTTTGTCTCAATTAATTGGTCCAAAATACTTTTTATTTATATTTGATTGTTCAATGTGGAAGGATTATTCTTGAATTGATAATATTCCTAAGCAAATTGCCTACGCCTGTGTTTCCAACCCCAGGTTGCAGACTGGCACCAGTCTGTGTCCTGTTAGGAACCAGGCCCTGCAGCAGGAGGTGAGGAGTGGGCAAGCAAGCGAAGCTTCATCTGTCACTGTCTCCAGTCACCTCAAGATGGGACTGTCTAGTTGTAAGAAAACAAGCAGACGGCTCCCACTGATTCTGCATTATGGCGAGTTGTATAATTATTTCATTATGTATTAATAATACAATAGAAATAAAGTGCACAATACATATAATGTGCTTGAATCATCCCAAACCCCTCCTCCCTCCAACCACCACCACCACCATCCATAGAAAACTTGTCTTCCATGAATCCAGTCCCTGGGGCCAAAATAATTGGGAACCGCTGGTCTACATGGTCTACATCCTTTATGGAAAAAGGGTTAAAAGTAGACACCTGTATCAAAATACCTGTGACTATTTTTCACTGTTAGAATTAAGACCACAGAAATGGAGAAGGTGGATTGGGAATTATTGAAAACAGAGGCTGCAAGTCCACAACGCAAACATTGCAAGAGCGAGAAGAACGTGAAACTGGAAACCCTGGTCTGAGCCGTCACCCCACTGAGAGGCACGGTATTTTCTATTGGTTGTTATTGGGGGATTCTCCCTGCTTCAGGCAGGTTTGGCAAAGGCAATACCTGTGCTGTGTAACTCCAATGCATCAGGAATGCTCCTCCAGACTTCTCTCTAACGGTTGGTACCAGACGTCCTTGTCCAGGCTCACTGGTGCCCTTGTACCACTGGTAGCATAGGGGAATCCTGGCTAAGGCTGGAAATTGGGCCGACCTTTCTGGCATTCCCCTCTAAAGACTTTCCACCTGCCAGTGGGGAGCGCATACCTTCACCAGGAATGCCCTTGCTTCTGCCTTGCTCTGGCCAAAGTGCTCAAGCTCCTAGAAAACAAAATCTGAAAATACAGTTGGCTTGCAAATAACTTCTATTTTTTATTCTCTAAACAAACTTCCCCTGAGAGCACAGAGTCTGTCTGCAAGTTTGAAGCTGGGGGGAAACTAGAGAAAAAGCAAAAATGAAGTAATATCTTCATTATTTGGCCCAGAAATAATGTGCAAAGGTAAGGAAGACAGTATTTTGGCCTCTTTTCCCTCAGTCATGCCCTATTTCTCATTCACACTTGCTTTGCGTCTCACTCTTGAACTTTTCCCATTTCTCCCGTGTGCCCATCTCTCTTTTCCTATCTTTCTGGGACCTTTATCCCTTATTTTAAATCGTGATGATATAAAGGGCTTCCATTCCAGGTATGGCTCTAGATTGGATTAAAAAGGCAGGGAAACACCTTGAATCTATAGACGTATTTGCCAACTGTGTCTTTTAAATTTTAAATTGTTCATATGTATGATTAAAAAAAAAATCTTCCTTTTTATTTTGAGCAATTTTTGGCAATAACTGTCCCAATAGTCTTGAAGAAATTCCAGTCAAAGGACCTCACCCCTGACTCTGATGACTGTAACAAGTAGGTAAGTAGTGTTTGTAATTTAGATGACTAAAATTATCACTTTCATTTGCACAAGTTAGTTTGCTGTTTTTCTCAAACTTTCTTCAGACAAAGGCACTTTAATATTTTCAAGTTTCCAAACCCCTTAATCATTCAACTCACCCGAGTTTTAGAGTGCTTACAAAGAGAAGTTGCATTTAACAGATGTTCATGTCATGGACCCAGAACATGATAAATTATCATAAATTAATTTGCTCATTTCAGAGTTTGACAAAGCAGCTCTCAGAGCCTACTAAAGGTGGGGAAGAGTGAAAAAAATCAGAGGGTCAGGGTCCCAGGAAAGAGTGTCTCCTGACTTTCCATAAGTAGCTCTGTCACATAAAACTCCTGTCGGCTCTTAAGTGGCCAGGCCAGCTGCGTCCCACGTGCCACAAATTCTCTGGCCTCTTTTTTTTTCCAGTTCAGTTATTGTGTCTATAAATCCAGTGGCCACCTATGCCATGTGCTCATCCAGAAGAGCCCCAGAGGAAGCATTAACACATCAAGGCTCATAAAGCACAAATCCTTAAATGTAAAAACCAACACTTTCATCCTCTACAGGCTACATCTATATAGATTTTTCTTATTTTTTTTTTCTTATAGTAAAATATCCATGTGTGGTGTTGCATCATTAACAATTGCATCTTTAAAATGCCTACCTTTGTCAAAGCTATCTAATTTTACTTTCCTTTGAAACCATATCTCCATCTATGGTTAGAACACGTATTCCTATCAATAACTCATCAGTCAATTTAATCATGAAATTGACCCATGCCATGCATCTGACAAGCATTAAATCATAAAAGCAAAAAAAAGAAAGAAAAATTGGGTAGGCTTTAAAAGTAACTGAATATATCTTCTTTTCCTTTCAATTCTCTTTTAAACAAGCTTTCCTGAAAATCTGTTATCCAGTGAAGCACTAATAGAAAATCTGTTCCTCTATCTTTCTTCTCTACTCCAACGATATTAGTCACAAACATTTTAATGTTTTTAGTAACTTTTTGAATATGCTTCTATTAATATTTCACCAGGAAGGTTGCGATCGTTTATTTATCTCTATTTCCTCCTTCATATCGTAAACTTCTAACAGTATTCGGAAAGAAGGTGAGCAGAGACGCTGGGACGTTTTTGTGTATATACGTTCACCTTCCCAGTACTTCCTAAAGCAAAAGACTAACAAAACACAGGAAGCCAGTGTTTGGTATAGAGTAGCATAATATTTGTAAGGTAAGGAGAAGCTGTATGGTCGAATGACAGAGAGCAGAAAATAAAGAAGGGAGAGAGGTCATATGTAATTTTACAGAGTTTCCTGCTATGAAAAGGAGATATATTGTGTGTATATTTATGTGCATATCAGTGCCCGGCACATCACGGAAGATGAATAAACTCTGAATAAATACGCGAGTGGAACAAGGTAAAGCAACACCTTTCCATTCGAATACGTCAGCACTAATAATTTTAAATCAAGGCCAGCCCAGGGGCTCATGTCTGTAATCCTAGCACTCTGGGAGGCCAAGGAGGGTGGATTGCTTGAGCTTAGGAGTTCAAGACCAGCCTGGGCAATAACAAGACCCCATCTCTACTGAAAATAGAAAAACTGAGGCTAGAGGATCGCTTCAGGCCAAGAGCTTAAGGTTGCTGTGAGCTATGATGCCGCAGCGCTGTACTCAGGGTGCCAGAGTGAGACTCTGTCTCAAAATAGTAATTATAATCTTCAAACAAGTTTTTTATCAAGCCTGTTTCAGCCAAAAATACATTTTGAAGTATCATTTTCTATTGAATATTCGTCCCCTCTAAACTACCTAGGAAGGACAGAGATGATGGATAATGTTTAAGGGAAGAACGGAAGCAATATTGACGCCGATGGGGAAAGCTAGAATAACACATGGAAGGTAAGGAGAAGCCGTACGGTCAAAGGACGGTGTTGGGCCATAGGTTCTTGCCTGAGAGCCAGACCACTTGCTTGCCTGGGAATATGCGCTTAACATCTGAGCCTCAGCAGCCACACTTCCTCCTTCCCTTACTGATAAAACAGTGGAAGCCATCACCAAAACATGACGACTATTTAAGAAAAAGCAAAGACACGCATTTTATGACACTGTCTGGGAGATCAGGACCAACTCCTCTCCTTGCCAAGGAGTGAGAGAAATGAGATATTCAGTCACGTAAGCTGGTTAAACTTCAGAATATGTTGAGAGGAATTAGCCTTGCCCAAAGAGAGGTCTGGCCTTTGCCTTTGTCTCCTGGGAGGTGATCTCTGGGAACGGTTTCTTTGTTACCTGGGGGCTTTAGGCCACACCAGACGTTCTAACAATGAGAATGAGGACGAGGGCTTTGGGCCACATGCAGTATCTACTCCACCTCCAGAGGGGCTGGAGACTAAAGGTCAGACACCCAGGCAATCAGCTGCACGATTGTGCCTTGGTAAAAAGTACAGGCAAAAGCTCAGGTTAACTTCCGTGGTTGGCAGCCCTGAGTGTGCACTGTCATATGTCACTGCCAGAAAGTTAACTCTGTCCATGACTCCATGAGAACAGAACAACTAGAAGTTCATTGTCTAGAAATTTCCTGGATTCCACCACATGCATCCTTTCCCTTGGCTCGATTTTTATCTGTTTCCTTTCCCTGTAATGACTTGGAAATGTGAGTAAAACAGTTTCCAGTGAGTTTTGAGTCCTTATAGGGAACCCTTAAACTTGAAGCGGGTCTTGGTAACCCCTGAACTCCCCGGATGGTGTCAGAAGTGAGGACGGTCTTGTGGACTGATCTTTAACCTTATACAGAGCTTCATTAATTTGTTTAAGAGTTGCAAATGCTCAGGGCACTGCAATGCAAGAGTCAATTATTTCACATTTCAAAAGATAAACCTTTTGGTGGTCAAATGGTGAGGAAATACTACTGGCGCATAATTTAGATTTCTTTTGGAAGCACTTTCACACTAACTGATGTTTGATAAGCAGAAGAATTTGGTTCCCTTTCTCCTTAGCGTTTAAGGTTGTCTTTCCTCAAAAAAAAAAATCAAAAGGATAGTCAGAGAAACTTAGCTATAATTACAATTTATCAGAATTGTTTTCAAAGTGGCATTAACACAGAAAACAAGTAACACAACCAGTTTTTCCAAATAAATGTCATAAATTAAATTGCTCCATTTTTAACTACGCTGCACTATGTGCCCTATTTCCCCAGTATAAGTAAGTTCACATTTCCACTACTGAGCTATAAATGTCCCTGACACTCTAAGCATTACTGTGATAAGAAAATCTCAGATACGGTAATATATCACATCACTAGGGTGGTGGATATATTCCTACAAAGCTATGAGCCATGGTTTAGCATCTGCAGGAATGTGACATGATTGCCTGGACTAGACAGGAACCACAACTATGCTAAGATTCACATTTCCTGCCTTCCAACTAAAGACCAACAAAATAATCTTGCCCCTTTAAGTCAGCTGCTCTTAAAATCTAGACAACATTCACCATCATGAAATTCTGGGGTGAGAGATCTGTTCCTCCATCCCCATTTCTCATTGTTTGGGTTACTTTGATAAGTCAGGGTGGCAAACATGAGATGCAAAGAACAGTAAGACTTGGAGCAAAAAGAATATAGTTCAAGTCCAAATTTTATCACCTACCCTTGAGTGAACTTTAGCACATCAAGCAACTGCCCTACTCCTTAGCATCCTCTTAAAAGCAAAGTCACTGCCCTGCTACCTAATTTCAAAACAAAAGCACTTTGGAAACTCAAAGGCATGGTTGTGAAACTCTAGTGAACATCACAATCACCTGGAGGGCTTGTTAAGACACTCATGGTTGTCCCCTACCCCCAGTTTCTGATTCAGTTGACCTTGGATGGGACCTGAAATTTTTCATTTCCAACAAGTTCCTTGGTGTCGTTGATGCTGCTGGACCAGGAGCTAAATTTTGAGAATGATTGCCCATAAAATATTATACAAATATAAATGACTAACATTACTATAGTACTGGGTGCCAACATAGATCATTGGAGAAACAAGTCTTCTGAAATAAAATACAGCCCTTGCTTAAGGCTGCAGCAAGGCTGAACACTGCATGCCGCCACCGAAACATCTCAGATCACCACAGGGATTACTGCATGAGGCATGTACGTGTTGTGGTGACATTTTTTCCAATCAGACAGTGCTGTGCTCAACAAATTGAATGTGGGTAGTGCCTCAGACACCCAATTCTTTTTGAAGTCCCAGAATCCTGCCTCTTTAGTACAGAGCAATTCCTCTGTTTGGGAATCTGGTTTAGTTCTTGGTTATCTTTTTAAACCTTACCAATCATGTGTTGACTAAAAATTATTTAGATTCAGTGCCCAATAGAAATATTTAATAAATAGTAGTATCACTTTATGCAAAACAAAATGAGGGACGACAAGCTTTGGTAGCAGTGGGGAATTGTAATTCCATTTTCTCTGATCTACTTCACTACTATTAAATATAAAAACACAAAAATTATAGTCTTTGGGCTGCTGTTTGGACAAAATTCAAAAATTTGATTTAAAACTTTGAAGAAGATGAACATTTTTTCATGTGTCTGTAGGCCATGTGCCTATCTTCTTCAGAGAAGTTTCTGTTCAAGTCCCTTGCCCACAATGAAATGGGAAAAAATGCTCATCATCTTTAATCATCAGAGAAATGCAAATCAAAACCACTTTGAGATATCATCTAACTCCAGTAAGATTAGCTCACATAACAAAATCCCACAACTACAGATGTTGGCGTGAATGTGGAGAAAAGGGAACACTTCTGCACTGCTGGTGAGAGTGCAAGCTAATACGTCCCTTTTGGAAAGAAATATGGAGAATACTCAGGGATCTAAAAGCAGACCTGCCATTTGATACTGCAATTCCTCTACTAGGTATATATCCAAAAGACCAAAAATCACTTTGTAACAAAGATATTTGCACCAGATTTTTCATTGCAGCTCAATTCTTAGTAGTCAATCATGGAAGAAGCCCAAGTGCCCATCGACCCAAGATTGGATTAATAAATTGTGGTATATGTATACCATGGAATATTATACAGCCTTAAAAAAAGATGGAGACTTTACCTCTTTTATGTTTACATGGATGGAGCTGGAACATATCCTTCTTAGTAAAGTATCTCAATGATGGAAGAAAAAATATCCCATGTACTCAGTAGTATTATGAAACCAATTTACAATCACTTATACTTTCATATGAAGAATAGATCACAACTATGGCCCAAGATGAAGAAGGGAGGAAGGGAGGATGGGTGGGAAGGGGGAATTCACGTCAAGGGAGGATGAATGGTAGGATCACACCAATGGTGCATAATGCAAGGATACATGTTGGGTCTATTAGTATAGAGTATAAATGTCTTAACACAGTAACTAAGTAAATGAGATGAATAAATGAGATGAGACATATATTAACAAGTGTGATGTAAGCGTTCCTAATTCTGTATGTAATCAGCATATTGTATCCCATAAATGCATTAATGTATACATGATCTATGTGTTTATGATTTAATAAAAAAATAAATAAAATAAAAAAACTTTGAAGAACACTCGAACTTTGTTTCTTTGTGAAACAAAGTTATTTCTAAGCACAATAGAAAACGGTATTTTAAGCAATAGAAATATTATTTATAGCATATACACACACTTATCTTCCTTGGCAATATGAAGTTATCATTTTCCTCATGTAACCCTCAAAATAACACATTTGGCCTTCTCAAATGGATCCTGGATAAAGAAGCTCTGTTAAAGATAGTGCATGACTATTTCTCTTGTCTCTTTAAAATACCTTATATTCAAGTCTTTATCCAACAAAAATTAAATTACTTTACTTTGCTCAACTTTACCACACATCACTATTCTGCAACATAAAAATCTTAAGACAGTCTGTTAAAAAAAACCCAAAGTCTCTTTTTTTCTCCGAAGCCTGAATACTGTATCAATATATTTCCACTACAGATCTATTTGTCAAAACCAAACACTCTGACGTCCTCTAGTCCAGAACCTGGTATTTTTGCCTTAGGGATTAATTTTCTCATTAATATTCTGACTTATTAGAAAACTTTAATGGGATATTTGTGCATGGTAAAGATATAGCAGTATCAAGAACTAGACAGCTTTCCTTCTGACTTTACGAGATGGCATGATTGAAAATGAAAGTCATACTATATGTCACTAGACTGACAGTATAAATGTGTATAAAGCTTCCCAAAATGAATACATCTCAAATTCATTATGGTCTTTCCTAACAAGCCCTTTAATAGCTCCCTCAAAAGCTTTCTAATAAAAAGATGTAGAGATGAGTTCTCATTTACCTAGATTTGATGGTTTTCTACAAAATTGATATTGACCATTGACATAAGTAAGGACAACAAATGGACTTAAGAACTAGTTCTTCCAAGGCGACTGGGTGTGGTATAGCTATGAACAGATATGAAATGCAGAGACTTGAATTCTCACTTCCAAAATCCATACAGTACTCCCCTCTATGCAACATGATTAAAGTTGGGGCTACATACAGTGTTTAATAACAGTTGAGACTTTAAATCACTAGCAGTGATCATATTGAATTCCAAAACTTAACATGCACCCGTGCTTATTATAAGATACTTATATTTTATTGCAATCCATAAGTGATTTACAATTCCAGCATAAAGTATATATTGTGAATCCAGCTTTACATACATATGAGGTATTATGACCATTCCATATGTCTTATCCCTAACACAGCTATGAAAAGCAACTTGTAACTCTGATAAAGTCCCAAATAAACTATTTGCTACTGAAAAGTGACTTAATATATGTGAAAATAAAAATCTTAGGAAATATTTAACAAGTTTTCTCAGAAGAAAGGGATAAAGCACCAAGGCAACTGAATCATAGTCTTAGACCATAAAGAATAGGGGGCCCTGTGATGCCCAATTCACAATGACTGATATAAGTCAAGTTCTTTTCATACTGCCACCCCATCTTCCCAGGTTCTGAAAAAATATGCTTGAATAAGCTTAATTAACTCTATTAAAGAACAGGCTGCATGCTAAGGATCCTGGTCAGATCTTTTCTACACGCTCTTACGGAGCCCTAAATTTTGAGTTATTTTTGTACATGTTTAAGGGGTTTAGGGAGACAATGAGATGATATCATTTACTGTTAGCTTCCATGATAAAATGTAAGATTTCTTCTCACATTAAGGTGTTGTGTACACAACTATAAGTTCCATTCTCACTTCATAATAATGAAACTATTCATGATGAATGATGTTTGGACTTTTTCTCATTCTTTTTTTCAAAGTGTGAGAGCAAATACAAGTCCATAAACATTTCAAAAGACACTAAAAAGAGTGAGATACAAACCATTACGGCACATTACACCTGTCATTAAAACTCTTAAAGCTCTTGGACAGTTAATCTTGAATTTATCTTCATTCAATTCTTCAAATGGCTCAACACAATGAATATTATTCTACTATGTGCCAAAGCAAAAAAATATATACCTATAAAATAAATATATCAAACATATAAGTATACAAAATTATATAAACAAAATCACACATAGATGGTTTCCTAATATATATTATAAGAAGGCTCTGTTTGCACTCATTTGTTTTAAGGATTTAATAAATATTTACCGAAGATGTAGTGTCAGGCATTAAAACCTGATAAAGATATTAGAGGTGATACCTAACTCTGTGAACCTCATACCAATAGAGAGACAGACTCTTAAACAGCTAATTACAATGTAGTGTGAGTAGTGCTATATAGAGGGTTTTGTATTTTACTACAGATTTAAAAAAAGAAGCAAATCAGTTTTTTCCCTCAAAGCTCCACGTCTGAGTCCTTTTCTTCTGTGTCTCGGAGTTTCCCCATGGCTTATCACCTTATAATATCATCCTCATCCACACTGTTACACATGAAAGTTCACTGTGTGCTTTTAACTCGGTCAGCCTGCAAACTCCCATTCCTGGCAGCGAATGGGAGTTCAGCATCATAACCAGATTTCAAAACTGTCCACACCACAAATGCATCCACCGATCAGTGAGCAAAGTCAGTTCTGCTGCTCCTCCTCCAGGCACATCAAAGCAAACATAAACATTTTAAGTGGGCCACAAAGTGAAAATGGCATTCTGAGTCCTTGACTTAAAAGAACAAAAGCATTGGCAGGAATGTCTATGAGCTCCTTTTGAACACAGATTTGATACACACAGAGCTCTTGAGGGACAGGAGCCAGGCTCTGAGCTGAGTATTTTGGAATCAGAAAGGAATGAAACTGGTCACGGCCACGGAGCTTCAAGTAGTCTAACTTGAATAAAGAAGCTGGCATTAAGAGATACTGTATTTGTAACAGAATTATTCCCAGCAAATTTGAATACCCAATACACTTTATAAAAATGTGTTCCCTGGTTAGCTCTTCGAGTACTTCAATGTTATGTATTGAAGATGTGGTTTTAATAGTGGGTAGGCATGGGGTTACTTATAGTTAATTGGGTTGAAATTTCTTTTTCTTTTCCTTTCTTCTTTTTTTTTTTTTTTTTTTGAGATAGAGTCTTGGTCTGTCTCCTATGCTGGAGTTCAGTGGTGCAATCATACTTCACTACAACCTCAAACTCCTAGGCTCAAGCCCTCCTCCTGCCTCAGCCTCCTAGTTGGGACTTCAGGCTCCCACCATGACCCCCAGCTAAATTTCCTATTATTAGTAGAGACAGAGTCTCATTCTTACTCAGACTGGTCTTAAACTCCTGGACTCAAGAGATCTTCCTGCTTGTCTTCCCAGAGCTAAAATTACAGGCATGAGCCTAGCCAAAATGTTCTTTTTCTAAGCAAAACCAGTGGTATGTGGAAAATTGTAGCATGCCAATAATGCTGAAGGAGGTGCTTCCCAGGACTATTAACACCTCTATTGGTCTCTCTACTAAGTATCACATAATCTACCGCCTCTCCCAAGGCCAAGGCTCAGCCTTTTCCTGGAATAGTCCCCCTTCTCCCTATAGAGTTGATACATTTTACAATCTTACTAAATTTAGGCAGCATTACTTCAGCCATACGTCTCTAATAGTTTACCCAGCATGATTTTCAAATTCAAGGTAAATGTAAACTGAGTAAGTATGAAATTCTGCATATTCTATTTTATTATCATGGCCACTTGCAGAGAAGAGACAAAAAGTACTTTCAAAGTCTCATCATGTTCATGCCCTGTGATTCAGTACTTTATACTTAACACGGTGGACAAACAGGTAATTTATTTATCTTTTTATTTACTTGCCATTTCTGATTCCTTTTTTTTTTTTTTCTTTCTATCCTCAAGAACTTTGACATGGCATAATTGTTTCACTACATCTGAAACACCCATGCTTGTTTTTGACTTAGTCATTTGTAATATCTCCTAACCAAGCAATGAGAAGAGTTCTTTTCCATGAGGGGTAGGAAAAAATTACTCCCCCTCCATCCGGCAAGCACTGACTGTAAACACAGACTTGGCCTTCCATGACCCTGGGTGCTGCCAGCTACACACATGCGGGAACACGGGCTGCAGCCCTCACCTGCCACTTCCATCACTCTGTGGCCACAGCTCCTCTGAGCAGGCAGTAAATCTGTCAGTGGGGCCTAGCACCAAACAGCACGGGCGCCTATCTAGCCTTTTAAGACAAGCCTCGGGATGATTTCTTTCCTTTAGACTGACTTAAATGCTACGCTCAGAAAAAGACTGATACTGAAATCTTCACTTAAGTTGCTTTTCCTCTTAAAAAAATTTTTATCAATAGAAACCACTGATAAGAACAAATTTCAAAGAATCATCTAAATGTACCCATGCTTGAAAAATCAAGGACACTCATTTTATTTTGGTTTGCCTGTAAATACTGCCTGTGTCCAAAGAGCTGGAGATAAACGGAGGGATATATTGAGAGGGGGTCAGTGGGAAGTCAGGTTTGAAGACTGTACTTTGGAAGTTCATCAATGACTTCAAGTGAACAGTTTGCATTTATTCGCCTTTAACTTGGAAGACTCTAGTTTCAGCTTCCTTTTCTCCCATTAGTTCTAGTTCAATGTTGTTGTCAATGATGTATGGAAATAGAAAGGGGGTCACAAAATAATCTTAGGTGGAGGTGGGGCAGGGAGTGCAATACTGTGCAAGCTCTGCATTTAAATATTTAGCCATTTGAACAAGATGGCTTCAACACAGAAATCCCAACCTCACCACTTATAACATCACTATTTTCCCAAAGTGAGTTGATCTATAAGATTTTAGACACTCACTTCATATTTAAAATAAGTTTAGTAGTGCATTTTCTCCTCTCTCTCTCTCTCTCTCTATATATATATATATATATACACATACATATATACAAATTCACATGTATTTTTAAAAGCATTCTCATGTTATAATGGGAAGAACAAAATTTTGGAGTTATATCTGTGTTTAAATTCTGTCTAGGCCATTTATCCTGAGGTTTATGAGGATTAAATGAGAGAGTATATGTAAGTATCTGGACATTTGATTTAAAAATGTTAGTTCTGGCTCGGCGCCTGTAGCTCAACAGGCTAAGGTGCCAGCCATGTACACCTGAGCTGGTGGGTTTGAATCCAGCCTGGGCCCGCCAAACAACAATGACGGCTGCAACCAAAAAAATATGGCTGGACGTTGTGGTGGGCACCTGTAGTCCCAGCTACTTGGGAGGTGGAGGCAGGAGACTTGCTTGAGCCCAGGAATTAGAGGTTGCTGTGAGCTGTGATGCCACAGCACTCTATCCAGGATGACAGCTTGAGGCTCTGTCTCAAAAAAAAAAAAAAAAAAAAAAAAAAAGTTAGTTCTTCTTCCAAACCAGCCACAAAATGTTAGAATTTTTAAAAAGTCAATATAAATTTGTTTTTTGTAAACCCCCTAGATTGACCTGATTTCTGATTATTTTAGTACTGTTATTGTTTACATTTTACCCCTGTGGGGTGGCAGTGTTTCATTTAATAAGATAAATTCAAGAGAGGTTTCATAGGCAGAATTTTAAGATAAGTCCCAAGATCCCTACCTCCTGGTGTGCAAACTCTTTATAACTGGCTTAAATATAATCTAGAATTAGATTATAGATGGAAAAATAGCTTCCTTGATTACGTGATGTTCTGCAAAGAAGGTGATAGGATAGTCGCTCCCTGATGCATAAGTGACTTTGCTGTGTCCATATCAAGACGTGGCGGTGTGTCATGGGGTGTTCATTATTGTTGCCTGTTTCCATGTGCTGTCACAGGAATGTCGGAACTTGAATTAAACATTACATTTCTTGTTAAACTTGTGAAGAGTGGAAGTGAAATCAGGGATATGTGAATCCAAGTTTATGGGGATAATGCCGTGAAGAAAATGGCAGCAAAAAAATGGATTTTGCTGAGGGGAGAAAAAGAGAGGTCAGGGCAGCCAGTAAAGCATAGAACTGATGAAAACATTGCAAAAATCAACAGCTGACTGCAAGAAGCATAGCAGATCAAGCAAACAATGACAGAGAAATAGGAAAATCTTAACAGAAAATTCTGGCAAGGTGTGGCTATTGCATCACACAATGCACCAGGTCAAATGGCGCTATCTATGAGGGAGTTTTTAGCCAGGAAAACAAAAAACCATATTGGAACATCCTCCCTACCCACCTGATCTGGCTCCCATTGACATTTTTATTTACTTGAAGATGAAGGAAATATTTTTAAAAAGACATTTGATGATATTCAGGCCTCAAGGGGAATACAACTACAGCTGAGATGGTCATTCCAGAAAAAGAATTTCTAAATTCCTTTGAAGTATTGACTAGGTGCTGGGGTGGGTGCATAGCTTCCCAAGGGAAGTAATTCAAAGGTGACTAAAATGATATTCGGAAATGAGGTATGTAGCACTTTTTCTAGGATGAGTTCACGAACTTAATTGTCAGACCCATAGCCACATACACGAGGTACTTGGAGTAGGCAAATTTATAGGTACAAAAAGTAGAATGGAGATTTCCATAGGCTAAGGGGAGGGAAGAAGAAGGAGGAGTTACCATTTAATGCTTATAGAGCTTCATTTAAGGAAGATAAGAAAATTCTGGTGATGATTGGTGGTGGTAGTTGCAAAACATGTGAATGTACTTAATGGCCTTAAACTGTACACTCAGGTGAGTATACTCACCAAGTTTCCCAATGAGCATTACCAACAACAAATTTAAATGTAAAAAAAGTCCCTTCCCAATGAAATGGGATAGGTAAGCCATTATAATGTGGCAACTACTTAATCAGAAAAAAACCAAATTTAAACTCTAATTCTACCACTTGGCTATGGAATATTGAACAAGAATTTAATCCCTTAGTTTCTCCATCCATAAAACTCTATCCTTTTATAATTGCTATAAAGACTGCATAAGATAATGTGTGTATACACTGTCAGGGTAATCTCAGTGGTTTAACACGAGATAAACGGTTCGCTTAGCATCTTTGTACATATTTATTCAGGGTTTTTCATCTCCCTGTACCTCTGTCTGGTACAGCTTCCTCATCCACAGGCTCTTCTGCATTCAACCACAAAGATATCAAGAGCGAGGAAAATCATGCAGGATATGCGTGGCTGGGTTTGGAGGTGAACTTCACCTCTCCATGAATGAAATGTTTGGCCAGAATCTATCATCCCACATTTCCAACCTATCTGCAAGGGAAGCTGGTGAACATAGTCCTCTATTTGCCTCAGAAAAGAAAATGAGATGAATGAGCATCTACCCTGACTCTGCTACACATGCTACCTGGAGAATGGTGTTTCCTACCTCTCAAGGAACATCTCCAGGAATACAATGGGAGTTTGGAAGTAGGTGATCTCATTTTATCTTTGACCATTGGATGGCTCCCTGGTGTCGGGGGTGTCTCTTTGCAGGAAACATATACTTGCCTTCAGGTATACCCAGTCGTTTGGGCAGTTTAAAGTCACGTGATTCACATTGTCTTGGAATAACTTAAGTGGTTGAGGGAGTGGGGTAGGGGTGGAGTCAGAGACGCTATTTAACTTGTACATTATTTAAAACTTTAAATTTATAAGGCAAACTTGAATATAATATGAGGTAGAATGCAAACTTGACATTAATTTTTTAATAGAGAAAACATGAGACTTCAAAAAACTGTAGGTGAAGGGAGCCCTTTAGGCTGAATTTCACCCCACTACTGTGTGTACACATCCATCCTGCTCTAGGGTTATTTCACAGGATACATACGGGAGGCAGGGGTTATATGCTACCTTTTATTTTCTGAATATTACACACTAGCCACACAGAAACTTACACTGCCTTCCTACACCTTTGGCATACATATGCAGACACACTCTTTTGGCTACAAACAGTTATCACTTCAGTGCTGTTCTGCAATGCCATACAAGTATTATGAATAGTTCTCTTTTGCAAGTGTTCAAAGGCAGTTTAGATGGTGGAGAGGTATTGTAAGACAAAGTTTAGGCAAGCCAAATCAATTCCGTAGTTCAAATTGTGTTTGCCAACACATAGGAAGAGGCTGCACTTACAACATCTGTTATTATAATTTAAATTTGTAATGGAGATAAAGGTGGTTTACTCTTTGACCTCATATTTTGTTATTTTATCTTAAAAAAGAAAGTGATAATAATTGTACATAATGTAACAAGCTAAGATACATGAAGAAAGAGTTCATGATTTCCCTTTTCTCCTTCACCCCCACTGTGGGTAACCAATGTGAACACTCTTCTTCTGGATCATACAAATATGTGGTGTCCCCAAAGTCTTCCCTGAGGTTATCATATATAGGAATAATGAGAAATTATCACTAAATGTATCTTTCTTTACAAAATATTCATACAAAATTTTACAAGAGATTTACAAAATATTCTCTAAATGATGCTAGGATCTAGTTGGTGTAGTTTCATGCACAAGACTTTGGTTATACCAAAGTATAATATGACAAGCAATTCTACTCCACAGATATATGTTGAAAAAAGCTGATTGCATATACCAACCAAAAGAAAGTATAAGAATATTCAAAGCAGAATTATTTGTAATAGCTCAAGGTAGTATCATAGCTACCAATAGAATCTATAGATCCTAAATGGCTCATATAAGCAATTGTCCTTTAATAATACATTTGCACTCAAATGCTTATTGCAGCTCAATTCACAATTGCTGAGATGTGGAAACAACCCAAGTGCCCATCAAACCATGAATGGAATAATAAACTGTGGTACATGTATACCATGGAATACTGTTCAGCCATAAAAAAGATGGAGACTTCCCATCTTTTGTATTTACCTAGATGGAGTTGAAGAAGAATCTCCTTAGCACAGTATTGCAAGAATGGAAAAGCAAGTTTCCAATGGACTCGATACTAATACGAAACCAGTAGATGAGCAGATACACTCTGCCATGAGAGAACAACAATTAATTCAAATGGAGGGGAGAGAAGAGGAGGAAAGGGGGGAGAGGAGAGCAGAGGAAGTTTGGTCTGTTCTCGCCTAATGAGTACAATGTAGAGGTATAGGGCACACCTCCTAGGTGAGGATCCCAACTAAAACCTGGACTTTACCTAACAGACACAATCAGTGTGATCTATTAGTTTGTGCCCTCATATTAATCTGAAAAATTTTTTAAAGTTTTATTAGAACACACAAATAATAATAAAGGCAAAAATATCTATAAACACAAATAAAAGACTTTTCCATACTTTGAAAAAGTCAAATAATGACTTTTTTTTTTTTTACAAATGAAACTTTACCCTGGAAGTAAGAAAATGTAACCTACAAATTGTACCCTCATATTAATTTGAAAAAATAAAAAATACTCAAAAAATGACTTTTTTTTACAAGTATATACATCCCAGAGAGATATAACCGACCTAATATAAAAATAAAATTATATACTGTGGAAGTAATAAGATTGTAGCTAAACAATTCTCAATATATAAGAAGAAATGTTACTGGGATGAAATCAATTAATTAATTAATCTAATTAATTGATTAGTGTGACAGACCCAAATCACAGAGATCTTTGACAGCCAGACTGCGACATTTGCCTTAGAATCTCTGGGGAATGATTACTGAGGAGCAGAGTGGTCTGGGTGGAGCTCTGCTTTAGGGAGACACTCCAGCAAAGTGTTATAGGTTGAAATAAAGTATTAACTTAAGTCAGCGAGTCATTTAGCAGCTTCTTATGATAGCCCAGAGAAAACCCAGGGAGGGACCAAGCTAGAGCAGGGAAGGTGGACACCATTTGCTCTATCAGGAAAAATTCAAGGATGAACTGAAGGGCAGGCAGTTTCTGGTTTGGGCTGGAGAAACAATTTATAATAAGAATGACTATTTAGCCTGTTCTCTGTGAAATTTTCCATCCATTTTCTCAGGTGGAGACAAGATAGGAGAATGTTGCTCAATTACCCTTCTATGAGTCAACTGATGGAAACTTCAATAAATAGAGATTCTGCTTCTTCAAATGGATTGTTTTCTCTAAGTAGGAAAAGTAGAAGGCTAAGTTAAAGGTAAAAGATCAGTCTTACAGTTCTTTATGTAATTAATAAGGTAGATGCTTTGCCTGTTGTTGTATACTTAACGTAACAGTCCTTCAGAACGGACTTTTTTCCCACTGTGATTTTTTTAAAAAATTACTTATTGAATTTCCAAATTCTTTCTATAAGCAGATGGGATATCCTATGACAAGTAACATGAGACCCACCCTCTTTTTGGAGACTTCAGAGGATGGGGGAGAGGGGCAGAGTTCACCATAAATGAACCCAGAAACTTGTCTTCCTTTGTGGTACTTTCATGATGTTTAAATGTGTTATGAATGTCACCATCAAATTTTCTTTTTTTTTATTAAATCATAACTGTTTTCAAGATTAAATCCATCTCACAACTCCTAGTCCAAATTTCAAGCTTTGTTTCAACTTTACATAATTCCCAGGAACAAACTGAACCAAAAAGGGAAAATGTTATTCTTTTATAAAATAGGAATAAGGGACTTAGGAGAGAAAAATTTACCTCATCAAAGCACAGCAGATGCACACAGTATTTTTTAATGATTTCACTCTAAAAAGTTGCTGGATTGCCACTCTCATGAGGGGGTTCCTCAGATTATTTAGAATCTTATTTTCTATTATTTTGCTTTCAGAAGCCCAGGAGGTGCTAGTGCAGGATAATGATACCTTATGACCAGGTAATGAGAACAGAATCATCCGGAGAATTGAATGAGAAGCAGGAACATGAAGTGCTTGGTGCTCTGTGCATTGGAGAATCTGCCTGTGAGCCGGTTGCCATCTCAGCTGCCACTTACATCCACATCCTCTTTGAAATATAAACTACGACAATCAATTTTTGTCGTAGCTTTCTACAAGAATCACAGCCAGGAAAAGAAAGACTTGAAAATAGCACTGTCGTCGGAAAAGTACCATCCCTTCAGCACAACTTCGCTCATCATTCTTGTCATTTTGCAAGGTAGCAGGCAGGAGACCAGTCACAAATACACACACACAAGCATCATGTGTGTTGCTATAGCAGAGGTTTGTGTTTCTTTGTCATTCTTCACCAACACCGACAAAGCCCAGGGGCCCCAAAACTATCCAGCTAGTCCCCTACAAAACTTATCTCGCAGTCAGGTTTTTAAGACATCCCAATTTCAGGGAATTAGCACACTGGCCCCACCCAGCTGAAGGGACACGTATAGAATAGGCCAGGAGGCTCCTTGGGTTCTTTCAGTCAAAAATCACAGGCGTGATGTTTATTTGTAGTAGCATATGGTCCGGGCTGAGGGAAGATGGATGAACTAAAACCTGCTTGGGTTTGTCAGGAATGGCCCGAATCAATCATTGCAAAGATCACTGCATCACCTCAAGAAGCGGATTAAACAAAGCATGGGAGAGATGAAAACTTTAGTCTGCTGATGTTTATTTTAATCATAAATAATTTATTACAGTTTACCCTTGGAAATGGACAAGTTATTGATTTATTCGTATTCATCTGCTACCATTGACTCAATTAACTTTTTAGGAAGATAAGGGAAACTTTAACTCTATGAAAAGGTAGCATACAATTAAATTATATTCTAACCTGTGTGGTCATACAGGAGATCAACAGGGGTGTGCACCAAATTTTTCACAATACTATTTTTTAAAGTAAAGGATTGGTACCTTTGTGGATTGCACTGAATATGCAGAAAGGTGAATAGACCATGAATTTGAGGTAGGAAGAACTCGTCAGGAGGCCAAAAGACCACAATTACAGTTCGGAACTGCATCAGCTCAGAATCGTCCCTCATTTTTATTCTTTAGTGAATACACTAAAAGTTAATCAAAAGAGGCTTCATTAATTACTACAAATGCAGCAAAGTCTCCATTATTTTTTATGGCTGAGTAATATTCATTGTAGTAATTTGGATGGAGGTGGAACATATTATTCTTAGTGAAACATCTCAGGAATGGAGAAGCATGAATACTACTAGATTTAATAAAAGATAAAGATACCAATAAAATAATAATGGAGAACTTCAACAGCCCACTGATAGCACTAGACAGGGAAATGAGGTGGAATATCAACAAAGAAATACTGAATTTAGATAGACTCTAGAATAAATGGACCTAAAAGACATTTTTACAGGACAGTCTATCCAACAGCTGAAGAATATTCAATCTCCTCATTGGAGCATGAAACATGTTCTAAAATAGATCATATGTTAGACCATAAAACAAGTCTCAGCAAATTAAAAAAAATCACATTATATTAGGTTTCTTGTCAGACACAGTAGGATAAAGCTAGAAATCAATTTCAAGAGGAACTCCCTAGACTATATAAACACAAGGAAATCAAACAACTTGCACCTGAATGATCACTGGGTCAATGATGAAATCAAAATGGACATTAAAAGAATATTTTGAAATGATAACTAGTTATATAATTTATTAAAACCTCTGAGTCACACAAAAAGCAGTACTAGAAGGACGCTTTATAGAGGTAAGCGCCTACATCAAAAAGGTTGAAATAGCATCAATTAACAATCTACTTTTTCAACTCAAGGAACTAGAAGGAACAAATCAAAACAAAAACTAGCAAAGAAAAGAAGTAACAAAATCAGAGAAGAATTAAACAAAATCAAGATAAAAAATACACACACAAAAATAAAACAAGAAGCTGGTTCTTTGAAAAGATAAAAAAAAATTTGGTGGACCACTGGCTAGGTCAACCAAAAAAAAAAAAAAAAAGTAAAAAAGAAGAGAGGAAAATCAAATAAGCTCAATTATACATGAAAAAGGAATCATTGCAACTAATACCACAGAAATGCAAAAGATAATCCAAGACTACTGTGAATATCTCTATGCTTACAAACTAAAAAACCTAAAGGAAATGGGTAAATTCCTGAAATATATAAGCTTTCAAGCTAAAATCAGTAATAAATTGAAATCTTGGAGGCACCAATAATGAGTTGTGAGACTGAATAAGTAATAATCTCCAAAAATATACAAATAAAAAGCCTGGAACAAGACATATTCATGTCTGAATCTTATAAGATGTACAAAAAACAATTAGTACCAATACTACCGAAACTATCCCAGGAGAGTCCTTTCTAATTCATTCTGTGAAGCCAGTACACCCTGATACCAAAACCAGGAAGGGACACAACAAATGAGAAAATTACAGGTCAATGTTCCTCATGAACATATATGCAAAATTCCTCAACAAAATATTAGCAAGCTAAATCCAACAGCACATCAAAAAGATAATTCACCATGATCATTTAGGTTTCATCTCAGAGATTCAAAGATGGTTCAACATACACAAATTAATGAACGTGATTCATTAGATAAACAGAATTAAGAACACAAATCATATGATCATCTAAATTGATGCAGAAAAATCATTCATAAAAATCTGGTAACATTTCATGAGAAAAATCCTCAACAAACTAGGCATAGAAAGAACATATCTCAAAATAATAAAAGCCATATGTGAGAAACCTATGGACAATACCATCTTGAACAGGGAAAAGTTGAAAACATTCCCTCTAAGAACTGGAATAGGGCAAAAATGCCCACTTTCACCACCTCTATTCAACATAGTACTGGAAGTCCTAGCCAGAGCAAATAGGCAAATGAAAGAAATAAATAGCAGCTAATTTGGAAAAGAGGAAGTCACATTATCTCTGCTTACTGATGACATGATCTTATACCCCACAAATTCTAGATTCCTCCAAAAGACTCCTTGATCTGATAAATGGATTTAGTAATGTTTCAGGTTAGAAATCAATGTACACAAACATGCAGTATATCTATGTATCAATAACAACCAAGTGGAGTGACAAATAACGAACTCAATCCCATTTACAATAGGCACACAAAAAATATGTAGAAATATATATAACCAATGATGTGAAAGATTTCTACAAGAAAACTACAAAGCATTGATGAAATAAATTATATATAATACACACAAAAAAGGAAAAATGTCCCATGTTCATGGATTGGAAGAATCAATATTATTAAAATAGCCTTCCTGCCTAAAACAATCTACAGATTCAGCATAATCCATATCAAAATGCCAATGTCATTTTTTGCAGACTTAGACAAAACTATCCTAAAATTCATATGGAACCAATTAAGAGCCAAAGCAATCCTAAGCAAAAAGAACTAAACTAGAGACTTTGCATTCAAATTTAGCTATAATGCTACAGTAATCAAGGCAGCATGGTACTGATATA